>JACEFZ010024147.1:0-7500 GCA_014155875.1 Cepaea nemoralis | reverse complement strand
AAAATGAATGAGTGAGCGGGACAGTGAATGAGTGAGCGTGAGAGTGAATGAGTGAGCGTGAGAGTGAATAAGTGAGAGTGAATGTGTAAGCGGGAGAGTGAATGAGTGAGCGTGAGAGTGAATGAGTGAGCGGGAGAGTGAATGAGTGAGCGGGAGAGACAGAATGAGTGAGAGTGAATGAGTGAGCGGGAAAGTGAATGAGTGAGCGTGAGAGTGAATGAGTGAGTGGGAGAGACATATTGAGTGGGCGTGAGAGTGAATGAGGGAGCGTGAGAGTGAATGAGTGAGCGGGAGAGTGAATGAGTGAGCGGGAGAGTGAATGAGTGAGAGTGTGTGTGTGAGTGAATGAGTGAGAGGGAATGAGTGAGAGTGAGAGTGAATGAGAGAGAGAGAGAGAGTGTGTGGTGTGTGTGGGGGGAGGGGGGGGGGCACGCTGGCAACACTACTTTTAAGTCACACACATACTTTTTATGTACATATTTTTCTCCATGTTTAGCCTTGTTTATGTTTACAACATTCATTTCACAATGTTTATTTTTCTTCCTATGTAAATGTATAATGCTCTTGATGAACGAAAGACGAGTGATTGGAAGGGCCGAATGTAAGACGGGCCTGCGCGCCCAATTTGTGACCCTAATAAAGTTGATTTGATTTGATTTGATTTGATTTCATAAACTCTTACGCACTCGCATGTCCTCTTATGCCCTCTCGTGCACTGTAATAAACTCGTTTGGACTCTCATGCAATCGCATGCCCTCGCATGCCCGTTTATGCACTTGCATGCATTCCCATGCACTCTTCCACTCTTACGCCCTCTCATCCACTCTCATGCCCTCTCATGTCCTTTTATGCATTATCACGCACACCGGTGCCCTTTCTTGCCCTGTCATGCACTCTCTTGCACTCTCATGCACTCGCATGCACTATGTTGCCCTCTTATGCACTCTTGTGTCTCTACAATGAGCAAGCTCTGCAACATTACCAGGTGCGGTTGTTGCATGCAGTGAACAATTATAGTTATAATTATATATAGATAGTTTGGTACATTGTGCTTCAAAAAGGCATAATAACTACGATCCATGGCGGTGGCGAGTGTGGCTGGTAAGGCCTATTCTTGCTGCAAATGTTTGCCCACAGTAGGTGCATGTGAAAACATGGTCACTTCCACCATTTTGCACCATCTTACGTCTCTCACGCTCTGTGTGTGCTTTATCTGCAATCATTTTCTCCTTTGTCTTTATTCCATTTCTGATAGTTGCCCTCCATGCAACACGTTCAGCGGCGACGTGCTCCCAATGTGCATTATCAATGCCTGTATCAATCATGTCCCGCTTACACACATCTTTGTATCGTAGTAGAGGCCGACCCTGAGATCTCCTACCCGTCTGTAATTCACCAAAAAAGATGTCCTTTGGTATTCTATCATCATCCATCCTCCTAACGTGTCCTATCCATCTAAGTCTACGAAGACTGAGCATGGAATACACCGTCACACAACCTGATCTTTCCAATACTTCAGTATTTGTGATTTTGTATTGCCACTTAATACCAAGTATTCTTCGCAGACACCGCATATGAAAGCTGTTTAAACGTTTTCTCTTGGCGTGAGTAAGTTGTCCAGGTTTCACTGCCATAAAGAAGAGTACTAAGGACACAGGCTTGGTAGACGAGGACTTTTGTTTTGGCAGTAAGCTTCCTGTTTTCCCAGACTCTTTTTGCTAACATGTTCATTGTTGTTGCTGCCTTGCCAATCCTGATGTTGATTTCCTGATCGAGGGATAATTTGCTATTTACCACTGATCCTAGATATGTAAAATGGTCTACTATCTCCAGTTCGGCGTCGTCAATAAAGATTGATGGTACACCATGTGCACCTTGTGACATAATCTGTGTCTTCTTTTTGTTAATTGTTAAACCAAATTCAGAACAAGCATTGGAGAATGCAGATAGTAGATGTTGTAATTCTTCCTCAGAGTGGGTCGTAATCGCAGCATCATCCGCAAAAAGCAACTCTCTGATTAGTACCCTGCTAATTTTGGTCTTGGCATTCAATCTCTGAGCATTATAGAGGCCACCATCTGAGCGTGAGTGAATGTATATACCGTCATCCTGATCACGAAAGGCATATTTCAGTAGAAGTGAAAAGTATATCCCAAAGAGGGTGGGGGCTAGTACACAACCTTGCTTAACTCCACTCTTGATTTCAAACTCTTCTGAAGTTGAGCCATCAAACTTGATTATACCTTTCATGCCTGTGTGGAACGATTCCACAATGGACAGAAGAGTTGGTGGGCAGCCAATCTTCTTTAGTGCTTTGAACAGACCCTCACGACTGACCAAATCGAATGCCTTTGTGAGGTCGATGAAGGAAATAAACAGTGGCTGATTTTGTTCCCGGCATTTTTCTTGCATCTGTCGCAATGAGAATATCATATCAATGGTAGACCGGTTCTGACGGAAGCCGCACTGTGATTCGGGGTAGACTTGATCTCCCAGGACTTGAAGTCTGTGCAGGACAATTCTGGCAAATACTTTCCCAACAATACACAGAAGTGAGATACCCCTATAGTTGTTACAGTCGCTCCGATCTCCCTTGTTCTTGTACAGCGTTATGATGTTTGAATCTTTGAAATCCTGTGGGACTTGTCCTTCTCGCCAGCATAGCTCTATTAGCTGGTGGATCTGTAGAGCGAGTGTGTCTTGCCCACTCCTGATTACCTCTATTGGAATCCCATCCTTACCTGGAGCCTTGCCAGATGCAAGCTCATTTATAGCACACTTAACTTCTGTTATAGTGGGAAGTGTGTCCAGGTGGTCAAGAGTTGGTAGGGCCTCTATGGCGTTGAGGGCATCATCCGCTAGCTTGGTCTCACTTGAGTAAAGCTCTAAATAGTGCTCGACCCATCTATCCATCTGCTGTTTCTTATCAGTGATGATTTCTCCAGTCAAGGTTTTCAGCGGTGCACTTCTTTTGATCATTGGACCACAGGCTTTCTTTATCCCTTTATACATGCTTCTGATGTTTCCCTTATCACTTGCGATTTGAATGGACTCACATAACTTGATCCAATAGACATTCGCACACTGCCTGGCAGCCTTTTGTACATCCTTCCTCGCTTGCTTCAGCTCACTAAGAGTGTTACGCGTTGGTCTTTCCTTATTTCTTAAGAGAGCTATCTTCTTTTTATCAATCAAGGGCTGCAGTATCTGGCTGTTTGCCGCAAACCAGTCCTGCCTCTTATGATGCACAGTGCCGTAAACCCCTACCGCTGTTTTATAAATAGTTTCCTTAAGTTTACTCCATTTATCATTTACTATACAATTTTTTGATGTATCATTGAAAGCGTCTTCAAGTTGCTGTTGAAATTCAAAGCACTTTCCAGGATCCTGAGTGTTAGTAATATTAATCCTGGGGCTAGACTTGTGTTTAGCTGTGTAGATTCTCTTTGGTCTCAGTCTAACCCTTGCAACAACCAAAGAATGATCTGTATCACAGTCAGCACTGTGGTAACTTCGAGTTAATGATGTATGGTTCAGATGTTGTCTCCGTGTGATAATGAAGTCCAGCTGTATATATATATATATATAACAGAATGTATGTATGTGGGTGGGTGAGTGGGGATGTATTGGATGCGTTCGATAACGGTCCATCCGATTGAGATGAAAATTTCTACACGTCTTCTTTTCATTACCGTGCAACAAACTGTCATAGTTTTTTAGTGTAGAATCAGCTATTTACTTACTAAAATTTAATAATTAAATTACATGACTTAACATAAAAATAAATATATAAAGGCACATAACTTTTAGTAGCATTGCTATATCTTAGGTTAAGTCCCCTGGCTATAGACAGATAGATAGATAGATAGATAGATAGATAGATAGATAGATAGACAGACAGACAGACAGACAGACAGACAGACAGACAGACAGATAGATAGATAGATAGATAGATAGATAGATAGATAGATAGATAGATAGATAGATAGATAGATAGATAGATAGATAGATAGATAGATAGATAGATAGATAGATAGATAGATAGATAGATAGATAGATAGATAGATAGATAGATAGATAGATAGATAGAACGAACAAACTTTATTTTCAAAGGGTTAAGAATTGGGCACGCAGGCCCGTCTAACATTCTGCCCTTCTATCACTCTCTTTCATACATTATTTCATTCACACATCATTCAAGGCTAACAAAGAACAGTAACAATATAAAAGATATGCATTATAAAGGCATGGGCAAAATGCAAACATCAAAACTACACGACACAGTAATATTAGATAATGGTCTGACACTTGTTATTAGCCATGTGGAATATACTGGCCTACAAAAAGGTGATTGGCTGTTATACTAGGGTTTTGTTATTATTATTATTATCTCAATTATTAAGGGGGAAGGTAATCCGTATTGAGATAGTGTTCGAATAATTTGCGATTATATGAATAGGGATTGGTGATGTCTTTGATTTCTTGTGGAAGATTGTTCCACAGCTGAGATGCAGAGTACGTTAAGCTTGTTTTGTATAAGTCAATCCTAGGCTTCGGAATGTGTAGTATATTTAAACGTTTACTGTGTCTAGCATTATATTTAAACAAAGGCCAAAGGTAATTTGGGGCATTCCTTTGCAGGATTTTGTGAATTAGTTTAGCTTTATTGAAAAGCAGGCGTTTGCGGAATGGTAGTAACTGAAGGCGTTTATACAGGCTAGGATTGTCAGATAAATGTTTGCTATAAATTAGACTCATGGCCCGTTTCTGGAGTGAGTAAAGTCGCTTGGTGTTTGAATTAGAACAACCGTCCCAGATTGTAGAGCAGTAGTCAAAGTGTGTCTGTATATGAGAAGTATAGAATAGTTTCCTTGTGTCCTCATCAAGGAAGTTTTTAATCTTGGCGAGTTGATAGACTTTTTTCGCTGTTTGTTTAATGAGCGCTTGAACATGGGAATTAAAGGTTAGGTTTCTATCAATGATTAGGCCTAATGTTTTGTGCTCAATTACACTTTCTACTGGCATGTTATCGATGTGAAGTTGAAGTGATGTGTGTGGGCTTAGAGTCTGAAGTCTTTGTCTGGTTGTTAATAACATTGCTTTTGTTTTAGTGATGTTAATTTGCATACGGTTTGAATAGCTCCACTTAACTACATTATTTAATTCTTGTTGTAAAGACGACTCCAGTAAAATACAGTTTTCAGCGTTTGTGTACACCGTACAGTCATCTGCAAATAGATCGCAGGACGACGAAAGATGCAAAGGTAGATCGTTAATATATATGGCAAATAATAGAGGGCCAAGAATAGAGCCTTGCGGTACTCCATTATTGAAGGTAGTGGTTTGAGACAGAGATTTATTGTGTGATACTACTTGCTTTCTGTTTGATAGAAAAGATGATATTAGAGTGACTACATTAAGGCCAATTTTCATTGTCTCGAGTTTTTTAATTAAAATAACATGGTCTATCATATCAAATGCTTTCTTGAAATCAATAAACACAGTTCCACATAGACTGTTGTTGTTTATATTCTGGTGCCAATTTTCTATCATGTTTGTTAGGGCCGTATGGCAAGAATATTTTGGTCGAAATCCTGATTGGCTGTCAACAATAAGCTTGTTGCGAACTAGATACTGTAATGTTACTTTATGGATGTGTTTTTCTAGTGGCTTAGATAGTGATGATAGTAAGGAAATGGGTCTGTAATTGTTCGGGAGACCATTGTCCAATGAACCAGATTTAAGAAGAGGGTACACTTTAGCGATTTTGAGAGCTGATGGAAAGTGGCCTTTGGTTAGACACTGATTATATACATAGGTTAGTGATGTACAAATCACTGGCGCAGCACAACGGAGAATCCGGTTGCTGATTCCATCTAACCCAGATGAGGTTGTGTTTTTTAGGTTACTGAGGTAAGTGAATACTTCAGTGATTGTCATTAGCGGTATGTCGGAAAGAATATCGCGGGAGCATCTATTCTCGCAAAACGATGACAATAAAGATAAGTTGCAAGGAGAATTAGGTATTGAAGCCTTCAACTGGTCTATGTCAGTTTGAAAAAAATTACTGAATTGGTCGCATATAATATGATTTGATGGTAAAGAATTTCGGAAGTTATACTTGTTTGTCAAGGTGTTAATTGCCTTCCATATATCCTTACTATTTGTTTTATCCATTACTAAGTTCTTAAAGTAGTTTTTCTTTTCTCGTCGTATGCTATATTGAACTTTGTTTCTAAGAGTACGGTATGCACTGAGATCCCGCTTTTTATGTGCTTTATCTCTGTCTCTCATAATTTCAAGTATTTCCTGGGTGATCCAAGGTGGCTTAACGTGGTGTTTTACTCGAACTTCCTTGACTGGCACATGTCTATCAAAAACATCAATAAAGGTTTTCATCCAGAATTCCAGAGCATCATCCGGGTCAGGAAGCTGATAAACATTGTCTAGAGGTGAACTGAGCAAGTCCTGTAAAAATGCGTTTTGGTTGAAATTTTTGTAACTTCTATATTTTAGACTTATGTGTTTATGTTTGTGAGTTTTAATTCCTTTTTTAGACCACGTGCAGCATATTGGGTAGTGATCGCTCATTGCACAATTTGGTACGGTGCATTCTATGATGTTGTCTGAGCAAGTTACATAAATGTGATCTATGACTCTTGAAGATGACTTTGTTACTCTAGTAGCTTGTTGTACTATTTGTTGGAAATTGTATGATGCAATTATATTTCCCCATATTATGTTGGATTTGTTTGTGTCAATGTTAAAGTCTCCGAGTAGTATAATTTCCTTCCCAGAAGCGAAAACCACATCCATCATGGTAGTGAAGTGTTCGTACCAGACGTGTCCAGCACTGGGAATTCTATAAAGGTAGCCAATTATCAGGGGTGTGCGGTTTCGAAGTTTTAGCTCTAGCCAGATACATTCTATTTCGCAAGTTTCAAAGTCTACCCTACGGTGAGCATTTAGTAAATTAGAAACATAGGTTATTATGCCTGTCTCTTGTTTCCTACAGGGATCCCTTCTAAAAACTTTGTACCCTTTAATAGAGAGATCCTCATCTGAAATTGTATCATTAAGCCTACTTTCACTAAGGCGAATAAATGAAAATTTTGATTAAGGATAGAAGATAACTCTGGTAGCTTGTTAAATAAGCTGCAAATGTTTAAGTGTCCAAGGCGTATTCCTGACTTTTTGAGCCAGTGTTGCCACTTCTCAGACATTTCATCCATGAAGAAAGTGTAAATTCGTCAAAGTTAAGCTAAAATACAAGATCATTAAAAAAAAATCACAATTACATTAACTTACAAAATATCAGTAATACAAATCAATAAGTAAATGACAATATTATAACGATATAACTAATTAGACCAACGAATATAATGCAAACAAGGAACAAAACGAATTAAAGAACATACAACAAATAATTAACTTGAAAAAAAACTACTTCACAAGCTAAGTACCAACTGTTATCCAAAAGAATCAATAAATGACTATACA
>JACEFZ010024146.1:0-55846 GCA_014155875.1 Cepaea nemoralis | reverse complement strand
TTGGGCTGTTGGCCTTGGAGTTAACAGATGAAGCCTGTGTTTGGACTAGAATGTGCGATGTACAATGTTCCGCTTGTCCTCAAACCTGATTTCTTGTGCTTGATTCTTGAGCCTTTTCAGTCTCAGACACTATTTATATTAAAACATGCTTTTATAATGAGGTTGAAATAGTCTTGAAAACCTTGTGACAACCGGCACAATTGATGGGAAAAGAGCAAAAGGAGGGCAAATAGATATTAATAACTTGATGATTTAGCCCCGTGGCATGATCGGGACAAGAAGACGGATCTGATCCACAACACTGTGGATCAAATGAGATTGCCCACATAATCAAGCACGCTTATCGGCATGGCATAAGAGGATGATGCTGATTATGTTGATGTTGTAATCATTAATTTAAGGCTTTCTGTTCCGCACATTTAATATGCAAGATCTTCTGTTAGTAAGTTACTAATTAAAATTCGATCATAGGAAAATGGTAATTGGTAGTTTCTAAGTATATCATGTTGGGGTTTGGCACTGAAGCAACGTTTTCTCTCATATCGCGATTATTCCATTTAGTAGACGACATGTGTTGGACATCTGTATCGAGTTGTCATTCAGTAGGATTCCCCCGGGAAGGTTACCCCGGTCAACAAATGCCCGCAGAAGTCTAATGTGTCGGCCTAACGGCGAAAGAACGCAGCTCTGCTGTAAACAGGCACAACACAATCACGTCCGGAAGAAAAAAAAAACTCCGGATGAACGCAGAAGAAGCAGAAGAAGATTCAGTAGAATTCTCGTTACGTAGACATGTGGACATATTTGTCATTATGGATGAATCAATCAATCAGGTGCCGCCTTCACAATGAAGGTTGGCTACAATGGATTGCCAACGCCTGACTCTCGCCTTGATTGTCCATTCTGTCAGACTGCCGTACCGTCCATATCTTGATATTATCTTCCCACTTGTATCGTTGTCTACCTCTTGCTCGCTTGCCCTTAACCTTACCCTCCATCATGGTTTTTATAAGAGTGTTATGTCTTTTAACGTAACCGAAATATTTCACTTGCCTTTTTTCATTTCTTTCATCAACTCTCTTTTGATGAGGTTTTCTAGAACCTCTGTATTTGATTGTTTTTGTTTCCATGTAATAACATATTATTCTGTATATCCACATCTCCAGGGCCTCTATTCGACTTTCTAATTGCTCGCTTTTGTTCCACACAGTAGAGTTGAACATATCTAACATGTGACAATTCTCATTTTTAATGAGTAGTTAATCTCTCTAGATCTCTCCAAGATAGGAGAAACTTGTCTTTGTATTTCTAGGAATTACACTCGGTGGACATTGGAATCCATTTGTCAAATTAGTATCGTCGATGGATATTCTTTACTCATCGTTTGGAGTTTGGTGATGAACGCGACAGGCATTTCTTCTTCATGGTTTCTGATCACTTCAGAAGGTATCTGACAATATGAAGAGACGTGTGCAGCATGTCTTGAAGCCCGTAGTGGACATTTCTAATACTTGTTATAATGAATACTTCATTGGTACTTTCCACCTTCCCCCGAAATAGCGTTAGATCATAGCACTAACTATTGTAACTAATTTAATGAATTTTTAAGCACGCTTTTTAATGACATCATGAACTTAAGTTTTCAAATTTGTTCTACATACAAAGTGTAGTGAGACTTCAAAAACACCCGGTACCTTTGAATCTTAGTCACATCTAACTTTGTGCCTCCTCCCCTCCTCCACATGTGTGTAATTACTAACTCAAGCTTCACAACTACTCCACTTATATATCATAATCTGCTGCCAGACATTTCCCTCGGTGACTTCACCTCGAAACCAGTTTTCGAGCCGAGAAGGTTTGATATGCCACAGAACCTCACTTTGCCAACGCAACCTGATTTCTTTCAATATGAAAAAGGAGGCGCACATATTTTACCAGCCTCGTTTTTTTATCCCACCATTTTGTTGGACATTCGGCCGGTCGTGTTCCGATGTATTGGCCTGCAGTTCCTCTGTTTATGACACGGAGAGTTCAAAGTTGACACAAGGGATGAGGGCGGACGTGGGGATCAGTTTTACCCCTAGCTCGGCACGGTGAACAAAAGATTTACAGCTATTACAAATTTTACCCCTTTTATATCGACTGCACTACTGGTCGATTCCCTGGAACAAATACCCGGTGTATAAAAAGAAACTTGACTCCGGAGCTCCGGAGGTTTAGCTCCCCTGCCCAAACATGTAAATCTAGAATTTGAACAAATACGGAGATAATGGCCGCCGCGCAAATCCTAACATGGAGGAGCCGGGACTCTGTGCTGTTTGATTAGTGTCCGCGCATCCTTTATACGGATTATTCACACCCTGCTAGTTCCGGAGAGAGTGCGGGGAGTGGAAGTGAGAGACGAGAGGAAGAGGATAAGAAAATGGTGATAGTTCACATGCGCGTTCAGACATATAGCCACACACACGACACGACACAAAATACACCACACACACGCACGCACACACACGCGCACACAAACGGTCATATTACTATATGCAGGTATCATCATGATAGGTTATATTGTGCAGACACACACGCACCTACACTCTTACGGTCTGATTACTACATACTGGTATTATCAAGATAGTTAGTCGAGGTTCCAACTTCACGGCAACGTGTCGTCCCCATTATGCTCCATTCCTGTGCCAGTGAATATCACACAAAAATGTTCCCCACTGTCCAATATGAAAAGTGGAATAGACAGGACTCAAGACAGGTCGTGTTGTACAGACACACACAACACGAATGTTTAAGAACGCGGGATTTTCCTTCGGGAGATGCGGTTTCGATCCCTCAGTAAGGTGTGGGATATTTTTCTGTCGGGGGCAAAAAGAAAATCCTAACCTGCACAGCTCGCGGCAACTGCACTAGCCAGGCAGCCTTAAATCCTCAGGCTCAAGACACCCCCCCCCCCCCCCCGTTCTCTACACTGCAAGATACTATAGCAGTGGTTCTCAACCTTTTTGGTCCATCCCCCCCCCATTTACCCCCTTTACCATTTGTTCAGAACGTCATCCCCCCTTTCGAATTTCCTCCCTATAAATCCCCCCTCCCCCACCCTTACACAGTAAACATAAAAATGGAAGCTAAATTTAATAACACATACTAGAACAAGTCTAGACATCTACATAAAACGTGATTTGCGGGTCTACTTACGATATAAAACGAATTTCATTAGCGCGAGAAGTACAGAACTGTAAAATTTAGAGGGAAAAAACAATATCAAGTAACTGGTTCTTGTATTAATGCGATCTTGAAATAATCTTATTCCCCCCCCCCCTGGAAACCTAAAATCGCCCCCCCCCCTCGCGAGGGGGGGGGGAGGATTCCCCACCGGTTGGTTGAGAACCACTGTACCAAAGGTAGCGGATGACAGTGACAGTGAACGGAAATTTACATTATAATATTTATTCTTTTAATTGTGTGCTGTGTTTGGTGCAAACCTTCTTTTCGTTTAGCATTGAATCAGTTAAGGTACTTTGGCCTTCGTAAGCGAAGGATTTACCGACGCGATTCTTAATCTCGTATACCCGGGTTCGAAACACAGCGGTGCTGAATTTTTTTTTTTTTTTTTTGCGAAAAATGTATAGGTGCCGGTCGTTCAGAAAGCGATGGCAAAATACTGAAAGTAAATCTTGCCCAGGAATCACGAACAGCCAAAATGCTGGGTTGGCTGCTACGTTCTGTGAAGGACATGCAACTTAAATTTTTTAAGAAGTACGAATCATTGGTTAGAAACGTTCTGGGGGTTGGGGGAGGGGAGGGGCGCAGAAAGGACACAGGGCTACATGTTGGTATAACATCATGAGGACTGGAGGAGGAGATAAAAGCGCCTTTTCTGTGCAGACTCACCACAATCAGTCTTCAATGCTAAGGTGGTACTTTGATAATAACAACGATGATAATCTTGAATGATGATGATGATGATGATGATGATGATGATGATGATGATGATGATGATGATGATGATGATGATGATGATGATCTTGATGACGATTATGCTGACGATGGTGGCATTATTGGGGGTGACGATAATAATGATGAAAATAATAATAATGAACATGGTTACCTCTGAAGTTGGAGTGGGTTCACCCGATGGCGGGGGATCACTGTTAATAGGTTAAGCAAATCTACATGCAAAATTCAGTCCATCATTACTAGAAGTAGTGTGTCTGAACTACGCTTGAGTTCAACGCCAGCCAGCGCAACAACAAAAAAAACATGAACATGGTAGTGATAACATTCATGATGATGTTGAACATGATGGTGATAAAAATGATACCTTGAACATGACGGTGATAACAGTGATGATGATGACGAAAATAAAATAAAAACACCAATGAATTCAAGAACACAGGACGTAGGATCCAGCTTTGCTAGTGACGTGACAAAAGCCCTTAAACACTCGTGGCCATGTGACGCAGCCGTGCGGCCACTTTCATTATTGTCCATTGGAAATTTGAGCCTTGGCGTGGAGCATAACTCCATCCAAGAGATTCAATTATCTCGTTTGTCTCGCTGAGTCTGATTTCTGATAATATTCCCATGTCAAGGTCGTAAGTTTAACCTTACTAACGTGTCTTCTGTGCCTTCTTCTTCAGTTGGCTGGCGCCTCTCTACAACCTCGTTCGAATTACTTTTTATCTCAGCGTCTTTGAGGCCTGCGTGCATGCGTGGGGCTAGTGAGTGCAGTTTCACAACTCCCCGGCTTACTGAATCCAGGGTTCGAAATCATCCACCGTGAATGAAAGAGGAACGCTTTGCGTCGATTTTCACCGACTGAACATAAAAGACACCCAACCTCGTTCATTACCTAGCATCTGTTAAATTAAGCCATGTGATCAGCAAAAAAAATGTGCTTCGCGTTTCTTCTTCTTCTTCTTCTTCGTTCATCCGGAGTTTTTTTGTTTTCCGGATGTGATTGCGTTGTGCCTGTTTACAGCAGAGCTGCGTTCTTGCGCCGTTAGGCCGACACATCCCGACTTCTGTGGGCATTTGTTGACCGGGTTAACCTTCCCGGGCTTCGCGTTTTATATGTGACGAATAATAAACGAATACTCAACCGAAAACTGAAGCCTAGGTAATTAGTGTTTAAACCCCATGTTGTGCAGACAGAAAGACTTAATAGTGAATCTGCTATTACAGTGTGGATTGCAAATGCGCCATATACAAACAGTATCAATGACTATGTATGTTAAGGATTTCATCCAGACAAGGATTCACCTAATTACTGCATATGATATATAACACTTCAGTATGCACCTGACGAGATGCACCAAACTATGACAGGTAACACACAGTGCAAGATATGGTTTGTGGCAAATGTGATTAAACTTCCTTGTTATATTTTGTGACCATTCGTTTCTCTGTATCCATTTGACAAATGTCCCACCTAAGTTCATGGTTAAGCCTTTGCTCTCAGTCGCATGCTGACAGTCTGGAGTCTCCTGGAGGACACAATATTCCCCACCGGACAAGGCTGCTGTTATGGTGCATCCATTTACGTCTTTTATCTGATATTCTGTAAATTGACCAATCTGAACTAGGCAGACAGCGTAAGGTCAGCATACAATTGATAACAATTCACTGTGGAGTACTCGGTAACATAAAGCTGATTGACCATCTAAGGAAGGAGCAAACAAGAACAGCCTGATGTGCCCGTTACATATCGCCTAAAGAAACGAATGATCAAATCTGTTAGAAGCCACCAAAACCTGCTCAAGATGGCTACCACGTTATGGACAGACCACAAGAAATCATTATTCTGTACCTCAGAACAGGATACAATAGATTACACAACCATATGTATATAAAACTCACTCAAGATTGGCGAATCAGCCATTTGCACGCGTGGATTGGCGCCTCAGACAGCAGATCACTTACTTAAGACTGCCCAAAATGACAAATCAAAGCAAATCTTCTGGCCTAGAGAAACAACAGAAGGCTACAGACCACTCAATGAACTAAAAATGACATTGCAGTTATAGATAAATTTTAGCGAACGAAAGAAGAAGACCCCCCCCCCCCCCAACCACCCCCACCCCTTCACACACACCCACACATACACACACACACACACACAATCACACAAATCACACCCATGTATATTAAATTACTAAAGTCTAGAGGGTTGACTGCCGTTCTCCCTGGCCAAGAAGTTAAGGATGATATACGTAATCCTGTATACTCACGTATGAAAAACAGCTGCGCGAGATTCGGCAGCAAATCGCGACGCACTGGTTACTTACGGAGGTATGTGAGCCGGTCGTTCGGAAAGCAATGGCAAACTAATGGAAGTAAACCTTACCAAGATATCAACAGCGGCTGAAAAATGTTGATGTTGACTGCAATGTCCTGTAAAGAATATGCGAGGGGAAAAAAAGACGGTCGACTACCTTATTTGGACAACAATCACATTCAAATTAATATCCTTTTTGTGGCTGACTGGGTCACATGGTTATTAATCTGAGCCAGGCGATGGAGCATATTATAACGTCTATTCTGAGGTTGAACGGGGTAGGGGTCATGGCATAATGGGGGAACAAGGGTCGAGTTCCTTGCAGCGGATGTTACTCATCTAGCTCGATCTCTCTCCCTAGAACGGCCAGCCGCTTGCCGAGATCACCGCACAAAGCACAAACTCAGTAGTTTCAGCAACGACCCCGTCCCTCCACCCACCCCACCCTTTTATCCATCAGTAACATCGCACTCATGCTCTAAACGACTCAGTATAGGGAACAAACCCACAACCTTCAGAACGCTAGGCAGGTGAGCTCTTAATCGACCCTTTCACTTTTATACCGTGAAATCTCATTCTAATTTCCGGCTGTCATCAGTAAAGTTATAAGATTTCCCTGCCCGGGTCTGGTTCCCCGGAGACCGCCACACCCGGGCACATACCGCCCTCACCTGTCCGCAGACCTGTCAAGAAAGCGGCGGGGGCGACAACGTCTGGTGTAGCACCGGTGAAGTCCAACCAGAAGACTGACGTGGGTCGGTGGCCGGTATTGATTCAGCGTCATTTCAGTACTGGGCGCTAATTAGGTGTCGTGGTTTTTTTTTTTTTTTTACAATTTTCTATGCAGATCCCCCACAGGGAGCAGAACCTTGGTGGTGTAGCGGTTAGTGGGAAAGCCTTGCGACATTGTGGTCTTTGACTCATTGCCCGGGTGTCACAGGCAACGTTGCCTCAAAGTCAGAGTAAACGCAATGTACGTATAACTAGGACAGTGTTTAAAAAATCACACACACAAAAGGTACAGACGAACCTGTCGACATCAACAGACCCCCACCCCCCCCCCCCCCCCAAAAAAAAAACGCACTTATATATATATATATACTATCCTAGGCAAAAGTAAAACAAAACCTAGGCATAAGTGAGATGAGATTGGAGGGATCTGGTAAAATTGTTCTTGATAAACACACAATAATTTATTTTGTAGATGATATAAATGGAAACCAAAAAAAAGAGTAGGACTACTATTTGATGTCAGCACAGGTAGATCAGTTACCGATTACCCCTCTGGCGTGTCTGCATCTTGTCGTGTTAGAGGGGCTTGCGTGTTCCAATGACCCCAAGTGCTATGCCGACGGTAGCCCTGCTACTGGTAGGGTCTCCCATGTCGGACAGGTCAAGGGAGAGGAACCAGACCAAGAGAGACACACCTGCTGCCTTGCAGGTAGACTGGGGACAGTCAAAGACTAGGGAGAGCATACCCGGGGGTAGGAACATGTCAACATGGTAGATATGCTTGCAGATCTACAAATTGATGGGAAAGACATTAGACTTATGGGGAAAATATATATATATATATATATATTGGAAATAACTAAGCTGCCATAAGGATTGATAATAAAGTGAGACAATATCAGCCTATTAAGAGAGGTGTGAGACAGGGATGTGTAATGTCTCCAGATCTTTTTTTCCCTATACAGTAATATATAATATAACACAATAACATTAGATATGCAGATGATTGCAGACAATGAGCAGGATCTGCAACAATTAGTAGATGCGGTTGTTGCACATAGTGAACAACTGTGGTTAGAATTAAATTGTAAAAAGACACAAATTATGGTCGTCACTAGGAAGAAGGAAATGCCACAATGTAATATACAAGTAAATGGGAATATTCTTCAACAAGTGAATCGGTACAATTATCTCGGAACAGACATAACATCTGATGGGAGATGCCTTGAAGAGATTAGAACAAGAATCGCCATGGCGAAAGTAGCCTTTAGCAAGATGAAAAACATACTGACCAATAAAAAGATGTCAATTGAAACGAGAAAAAGAGTGTTGAGGTGCTACATAAAGCCTGTACTTTTGTATGGATGTGAAACTTGGACAATGAGCAGTCAAGGTGAAAAACATCTGATGGCTGTAGAAATGTGGTTTCTGAGGAGAATGCAAAGAATACCATGGACAGAAAGAAAAATCCAATGACCAAATATTACAGGAGACAAATGAAAATCGTAAATTGATTAGAGAAATTAGACGTAGACAGTCAACATTTTTTTGGACATGTTATGAGAAGAAACGCATTGGAGAACATGGTGACAACTGGCAAGATCGAACGAACGAACGAACGACGAAAATCTTTATTTTCAAAGGGTTAAGAATTGGGCACGCAGGCCCGTCTTCTCCTCATCATCCTCCTCCTTCTCCTTCTCCTCCTCTTTCTCCTCCTGCTCCTGCTCCTGCTCCTGCTCCTCCTCCTCCTCTCCTCCTCCTCCTCCTCCTTCTTCTTCTTCTCCTGCATTCATCCGGAGTTTTTTTTTTTTCCGGATGTGATTGCGTTGTGCCTGTTTACAGCAGAGCTGCGTTCTTGCGCCGTTAGGCCGACACATCCGACTTCTGCGGGCATTTGTTGACCGGGTTAACCTTCCCGGGGGTTTCGTAGGACGTTTGACTCTCACTGTTGTGTTATCCTCCATTCCAGCTGGCCCATTTAGAACAGCCAAAGACATACTGGTCAGCCCTCAAGGGAAGGCAGGGGCAGACCATGGGCATTCCCTGCCATCCAAGGAGGCTTCCACAATTGCTGAGGCGACGCACAGCGCCCTGGTACTGGGCTCACCCAAGGAATCGTGAAATGGTACGATGAATGGAAACACCTGATTTAAACACCATAAAAGACGACTTTACACGTGGAAATTTGCTGATATTAAACATAACCAACAAAATTGACTACGTACTTATTAATAAAAGATTCGGAAATGCGCTAATAAATGTTAAGACAATGTCTGGTTCTGAGAGGTGCTTGCTTGCTTTTGTTCGTTGGCGTGAGCTCCAACGCGAAGTCCTGTATGTCGGATGAAGGCATCATGTTGTCCAGCATCATTGTGATGTCATACAGGATCTGAGGTTTACGTGAGTATCCGTTGTCCCATGTCTGACTTATTGGTGTGCAGACTGGTGGTTCCTCGCCGTGCAGGCAGACACTCTCGGATTTCGGAGGAGTTCTGAGAGTAATTGTGATTACGTACCACTAGGTGGACAAACAAAAGTAAGAATGAAGAAAAAGAAAAGTGGTTAGGAATGTGAGACTTAATAACGATGTTCTAAAAGCAAATAAAGAAATTCAAGAACAGAGTGATTGTGAAAAACAGGTACAATGCAATGGCTAATTTTTTTTTACTGCATATCCCTTATAGGACGTTGCAGTCAACATCAGAATTTTTCAGCTGCCGATTCTCGCGCAGGTTACGTTACTCACGAGAATATAAATGGCTAAAATACAGAGTATAAATTAACAATGGGAAATGCTAAGGGAATCTATTCATCAAACAAGCAAAGAAATATCACATGAGAGAAGACAAAATGCAAAGAACATCATGGAACACCAATGAGAAGTCCGACAAGAAGCAAAAGAGAACCGTAAACTGATTAGAGAAATTAGGTGTAGACAGTCAACATCTTTTGGTCACGTTATAAGAAGAAATAAATAACTCGGTGACAACCGGCAAGTTGAGGGGGAAAGAACAAGGGGAAGACAACAAGCACATATCTGGATGGCTTGGCCACGTGGTATGGTCGAGAAAGAACATGGAGCTGATCCACGACTCTGGTGATCGTGTGAGATGGCGAAACATGACCGCCCACGTTTGTCAGCATAGCACACGAGGGTCGTGATATAGTGAAAAGTTAGAATGAGTATATAAGAGAATTAAATGATAGAGGAAAAGAAAAATTAACAGAGGAATGTAACCTAGAAGTTCCATATTATATCTCATATATGCGGGGCCTAATATTGTTTACCACAGCAGCAGTGTCTGCCTCTGGGGTACCTTTACTCAAAGCTGTTTTCTATACAGCTACCTTTCTCTAAAGGAAAAATTATATAAAACTGTTTTCAATATAATTAACTTTCGTTAAAGACATTATTTTCTATTCTGTTTTCAATACCAATAGCTTTCTTTACAAGTAAAATATATTCACAGCTGTCTTGCTTCCTTTCTTTATAAGTAAAATATAGCCATAGCTGTCTAGCTTCCTTTCTTTAAAAGTAAAATATAGTCATAGCTGTCTAGCTTCCTTTCTTTACAAGTAAAATATAGTCATAGCTGTCTAGCTTCCTTTCTTTACAAGTAAAATATAGTCATAACTGTATAGCTTCCTTTCTTTACAAGTAAAATATAGTCATAACTGTATAGCTTCCTTTCTTTACAAGTAAAATATAGTCATAACTGTCTAGCTTCCTTTCTTTACAAGTAAAATATAGTCATAACTGTCTAGCTTCCTTTCTTTACAAGTAAAATATAGTCATAACTGTCTAGCTTCCTTTCTTTACAAGTAAAATATAGTCATAACTGTCTAGCTTCCTTTCTTTACAAGTAAAATATAGTCATAACTGTCTAGCTTCCTTTCTTTACAAGTAAAATATAGTCATAACTGTCTAGCTTCCTTTCTTTACAAGTAAAATATAGTCATAACTGTCTAGCTTCCTTTCTTTACAAGTAAAATATAGTCATAACTGTCCTAGCTTCCTTTCTTTACAAGTAAAATATAGTCATAACTGTCTAGCTTCCTTTCTTTACAAGTAAAATATAGTCATAACTGTCTAGCTTCCTTTCTTTACAAGTAAAATATAGTCATAACTGTCTAGCTTCCTTTCTTTATAAGTAAAATATAGTCAAAGCTAACTTGCTTCCTTTCTTTAAAAGTAAAATATAGTCAAAGCTGATTTGCCTTCTTTCTTTCAAATGCATTATACTCAACACTGTTGTCAGTGTCGCTAGTTTTTCAGTGACAAGAAAATAGAATGAAATACGACAACGTCAGTAGGCCTACGTACCAGCGAATCAAATAACTACCAGTTAAGGAATTAATTAAGCGAACGTCTGTCTATCATTTCCCCTGTCTAGCCCCTGAATTATCTCCACCTCGCGTCTTTCCGCGGGGTGCGTCTGTGAGTCAGTCCTATCTTCTTAATCCAGGAGATGAAAAGATGCGGTCTGTCAACGGAACACGGACGTACAGACAGGGGGACATAATCTTTAAATTACTTATGGACTACAGGCATGTAATGAGATGGGGATAGAGCGGTCTTTGGCTCCAACATCATCATCATCATCATCATCATCATCATCATCATCTTCCACTTCTGCCGTCAAGCGCCTTGGGGAGGATTAATTTGCGTTCCAGCGCCCGGTGGGCGGCACTGGATAGTGTCATTCCGTGTGGTTGTATAATGTCTTTGATGTCGTCAATCCACTTTCCTCTTGGACGTACGGCTGACTAAAACAGTAAAAAATGAAAAGGAAAGGTCCCTTCTGACGCTTAAGGAACATTGGGCACATGGATCTAGACCCATATTTGTTTAGACCAAACGGTATCGAGACGTCCGAAGGCCAGTTCATTCACTTCATTGTAAACACCTACACTGGTCCTTTGAAAGACGTGACCAGCCCACAACAAGGATGCAGATAAGTAACTTTTATATTTATATTTTCATGTAATGTTTTCATGTTGTTGTGGCGGTTTGTGTTTGTTTATTCTGTGCTGACCAAGGCTTTAGCCGCAACGTCCAGTTTGTTACATGTAATTGTGTTCTAGCAAAGCTCATTGTGTACTTCTCGTTTTTTGTTTTACATTGAAAAGATAAGTGCACTGGTCTCTAAACTTCCTTTACGCTGATAGCGAGGTAGGCGATTCAACCCCCAACATCGGCATTAAGTTGGATTTAAACGTTGACTTCTTGCTCAGAAAGCAAAGGCAAACTACTGAACATATAGGCGTATTTTTAATGACTGTGCAGTATTTGAAAATATTGCCGGTCCAAGTTTTGTGTTCACTTTCTGTTCATGCAACATAACAGGTAAATACAAAACTTGGACCGGCAATATTTTCAAACACATCAGCATTTTTCAACATCAGCATTTTTCAGCTGTTGTTGATGTACTAGGCAAGATTACGCTCAGTAGTTTGCCATTACTTTCTGAGCGACCGGCTCACATATCCCGTAAGTTATCAACGCGGCGAGAACCGCTACCGTCTGTAGAGTTCATGCAACATAATAGGTATATATAAAACTTGGACGGGCAATATTTTCAAACACTGCACAGTCATTAAAAATACACCCTATACAATCGCCTAGACAATCAACCTGGGGTTGATGGCAACCTCCGCAAAGAACATGCAACATTTTTTCACGGAACTAAGTCGGTGATGTGGTCGGTATCACGCCGTCAGCCTTTACTTCCCACGACATTTCATGGTACTCATTTGAGACTGTTAGACCCGGGAGCCCAGTTCAATATTGACAATTGGGGAAAAAAAACCTGGTGCGGTTCGAACTCAAGACCACCGGTACGGCAGGCGAGTCTGGTAGCTACGTTACCGCAGCTCCCTTGCTAAAACAGTGGTGACGGGCTATTTCGGCGGGTGGTGTGCATCTGAGGGTCGGGGTACCGCCTAACTCGAAAGATGATTGGTTCGAATCCAACTGCCAACGATGTTTACAAATAAGGAACCAGAGAATGTTGTAGCCACCGCTTTCCAACCCCGATCCCCGGGAAGTGGGTCGATAACCTAGTCTACCCCCCCCCCCCCTCCCCAAATCACATTCGCTTGCTTTCAACCCAAGCGTAGTCCATACACGTGCTACCACTTCTAGTGCACTGGACTGATGTTTGCGTGTGGATTAGCTTTCACTTTTGCCAGTGTCCTTCGCCATCAGGCAAACTCATTCCCACTTTACAGGTAGTTGTAATATACGTACCCAAGTCAAGGACGAGAAGTCAGCGTTTTAGTCCACCTGACCGGTGTAGGGGTTAAACCCGCAACCTCGGCATCAGCACACCGGAAGCTTAAGAGCAAGCGCTCTTATTCATTCCGTCCCGCTGATAACATGCATACGTGTGTAATGAGATGATCATGTACACATCTTGGTCTCAACCTCAGGTTGCCGCTTGGTTTCTTGTCCACCAGTCTGCCTCTATGGACGAACATCTACGTATAGCAGATTTTTGTCAAGGAATCTACAAACACCCCATCGTGCCAGTATCCGAGACTTTTTCAATCAATCATGTGCCATGCCGGAAAGCGTGGGCGGTCATGATTCGCCATTTCACTCGATCACCAGAGTCGTGGATCAGCTCAGTGTTCCTGTCTCGTCCATGCCATGTGGCCAAGCCATCCAGGTATTTTCCTCTCGGTCTTCCTCTTGGTCTGTTCCCTTCGATCTTGCCAGCTGTCACTAAGTTCTCCAGTCCATTTCTTCTCATAACATGTCCAAAAAATTTTGACTGTCTACGTCTAATTTCTCTAATCAATCTACGATTTTCATTTGTCTCTTGTAGTACTTGGTCATTGGTTTTTCTATCTGTCCATGGTATTCTTTGCATTTTCCTCAGAAACCACATTTCTGCAGCCATCAGATGTTTTTCAGCTTGACTGCACATTGTCCAAGTTTCACATCCATACAAAAGAACAGGCTCTATGTATCCCCTCAACACTCTTTTTCTCGTTTCAATTGACATCATTTTATTGGTCAGAATGTTTTCATCTTGCTAAAGGCTACTTTCGCAATGGCGATTCTTGTTCTAATCTCTTCAAGGCATCTGCCATCAGATGTTATGACTGTTCCGAGATAATTGAACCGATTCACTTGTCGAAGAATATTCCCATTTACTTGTATATTACATTGTGGTACTTCGTTCTTCCTAGTGACGACCATAACCTGTGTCTTCCTACAATTTAATTCCAACCCCAGCTGCTCACTGTGTACAACCACAGCGTCTATTAATTGTTGCAGATCCTGTGCATTGTCTGCAATCAATACTGTATCATCTGCATATCTAATGTTATTTATGTTTCGTCCTCCAATGCTGATTCCATTTAGGTCTTCTACATTTCTGAAAATATGTTCACTGTATAGGGAAAAAAGATCTGGAGACATTACACATCCCTGCCTAACACCTCTCTTAATAGGTTGATATTGTCCCATTTCATTATCAGTACTTATGGCAGCTTGTTGTTTCCAATATATGTTTTTTATAAGTCTAATGTCTTTCCCATCAATTTGTAGATCTGCAAGCATATCCACAATGTTGACATGTCTAACTCTATCAAAAGCCTTTGTGTAGTCAATAAAGCAAAGATGTATATCCTTGTTTACTTCTAAAGCACGTTCAATAACTGTTCGCAGCATATACACAGCATTTACTGTACCCTTTCCTTCTACAAAACCACATTGTTCTTCCCCTATTTCAGGTTGTATTTTCTTCCTCACTCTTTGCATGATAATTCGTAACAAAATCTTTGTGATGTGACTCATTATACTAATTGTTCTATGTTGATCACATTCTACAGACTTTTTGGAGAAACTAAAATCGACCCTTCATCATACAGAAGCACGCTCTGTGGTGAAGGAGTTACTGACGAAATTCGAAACAGCCTTCGAAATATAGCTGCGGGCGATTTGGAAGCAGACCGCCTTGCGTTGCTTTTTATACAATGGTATGAGTGCGGGTCGTTCAGAAAACAATGACAAACTACTGAACGTAAACTTGACAAGAAATAACAAACAGCCAACAAATGATGGTGTTGACGGCGACATCAAGTAAAGGATGTGTAACTAACATCATGCAGCAAGGGAAATAAAACTTCAAGGCAACTAGAAGCAGACGACTAGCTGTCCCAGAACATGATCAGAAGTAACAAAGTGCACGTTGCGGCCAAAGCCTTCGTCAGCACCCAAACAACAAACACACACCGATACATAACAAATTCTTCTTCTTCAGCGTTCCTAGTCATTGAGGTTCTTTGCTGCAGATACAATCCGTCTCCATTCGTCTCTCTGGGTGACCTTCTCTTGCCAGTCGTTGATTCCAAGTGCTTGTAGGTTTGTATATATATTATCTCTCCACTGTCTTCTTGGTCTACCTTGGGGTCTACGGTCATTTATTTCCCGAGTATAAGCGAGTTTGACAAATAATACGTAAAAATATATACACGGTGTTTGTAAAGTCTCACTACACTTTGTGTGTAGAACAAATTTGAAAAATGGAGTACATGATGTCATTAAAAAATATGCTCCGCAATCCATCGTGTAGGAATATACAGTGAATGGCTGTCGTCTGCTGGAATAATTCTTTGCAATCCAAATAGAATGTTGTAATTAACGGAAGAAAGAATGTGTTCAAATTTGTTCTACATACAAAGTGTAGTGAGATTTTACAAACACCATTTATATATAAATTACTCATCTGTTTCCGTAGTATAGACGCGTTTGTGACGTATGATCGCAACCAAAACTAAAAAGTAAAGGACTTTTTCTCACGTCATTGATACGTATTGAGTATGTGGTGCTAGGCTCATCATTGTATAAACCAGTCAGCACTTTATAGTTGAAGTGGTCAATATTCGCCAGGCAGCCTTTACTGCCAAGAACATTTCATGGCGCCCATTTAAGACCCTGTCAATCTCGGAAACTGGGTCAGATATAAATCATCTACGCCTGGATGGGCAGTCGAACATATGGCACCCGGATAGTCAGGCAAGACTTCTAGCTACTACACCATTCTCGACTCCGTAAATCTACCGTTGTTAAGTTAGCTGCATATCCTTTTACAGGATGTCGCAGTTTAAAAAAAAAAAAAATTTCTTGCGTATCCCTTACGGGACGTTGCAGTCAACACGAGCATTCTTCAGCTGCTGTTAATGTACTAGGCAAGTGTTACGTTCAGTAGTTTACCATTGCTTTCTGAACGACCGGCTCCCATACCAGCAAGTTATAACACAACGCGACACGGTCTGCTGCACAAATCGGTCGCAGCTGAGCTTCGAACGCCTGGTACCCGGCTCACGAACCGCGTTCGCAAGCCTTTAGCCACGGAGCTGATACACAATTTTTTTTTTTTTTTGGGAACTCTTTGCAAGTTTACGTTCAGTAGTTTGATATTGCTTTCCAAACAACTGGCACCCATAACATTTTGTAAAAAATCAACGCACGGCGGTCTGCTGCCAAATCGCCCACAGCGGTGTTTCGAACTCGGTAAGCGGGATTACGAACTGCGTTCATAAACTCTTCGCCACGGAGCGGGCCTGCCGCTGTTACTGTCCGTAAATATTTTAATGGGAAATTATGTAGTGGCTTTACCTAATCTTCCACATCCATATAAGTGACTTCCACATCCACATACGAGGCTCTCAACTGGGTATCGCAACCTGTATAAAAACTAGGTCGTATACCGGCTTCGACACACCGAATCGGGTAATCGACACCTGGCGTTGCCCTGGGTTGTGGCAAGATAAATGAACCAGGAAGGAATTAGTTACGGCTTTCATAATTCCGTAACCTAATATATGCGAGATTAATATCAGCCGACACTCTGGTATCTGCAGTGTCTGTAATGAGATTGTGTTATTATAACAAACAATATAAAAACAACTAGCGTAGGGGCCTAGGACCTATGAAGGCTTAACGCGTCACACTCAAATGGCCGTATCTTCCATGGAGTCATTCTGCCCTTTGTTAAACAGTATAAAATAACACAAAGTAGTGCTGCTTCTCAGAACAGTATTATGGAAAACACAGGACATTGCGGCGACTAGCCTTCATCAACAAACACATACATACATGAAACACAACAAATAATCACGGGGAAGACAGTATAGTGACTACCGGGAAGGTTGGATAGGACGGGAGGTTTTGAAGACTAAGAGAGAGGATGGACAGTCTGACATCTTGGCATGGCGGAAAGTCGATATCAGACATGATTCGCCGCACAAGAGACAGATGACTTTGGACAGACACGATCACCAATGCCACCCGGCGTAGATCATCAGAAGTAGTGTTAATTTTACAAATGACGGGGCAGAATGTTCTAAACAAAAATGTGTCTTAATCAAGAAGTAAACATATGGTGAATTATTTAGTAAAGTTAGTCGCATATCCTTTACAGAACGTTGCATTCAACTCCAGCAATTTTTGGCTGTTTATGATTCCTTCGCAAGTTTACGTTCAGTAGTTTGCCATTGATTTCTGAACGACAGACACTCATACCATTGACTTAAAACCAGCGCAAGGCGGTCTGCTGCCAAATCACCCGCAGCTGTTTTTCGAACGTGGTATGCGGGATTACGAATTGCATGCGTAAGCCATTCGCAAAAGCGCCGGCTGTAAAGAAAAACCTAAATCTCCTACTCCTAACTACTCGTACTTCCATCGATCTCCCTGTCTTCTCTAATCATATACTCAGCTCCACTCCTAACCTGACCTCGTTTACTGTACTCCACCGCAATATCTCACAAACATTGTTTGAGACCTTCTTCAGATCCATTAAGTTGCCGCTCTTTGATATCGGACACCCGGTCCTACTGTTGACTTATGTGGCAATAATCCTCAAAAACTTGCTTTTCATTGGCTGAAATTTCGAGAGCGCCGAACCCGTACAATCGATCCAGGACCTCCCAAAAAAAAAAAAAATGGATTGCTTTGAGGCACAAGTGTTCAAAGAAATTCGGCATCAAGAAAATGTCTTTTAAGAAATCTGTGTGTGTGTGGGCTGATTTCTTTAATTTCACGCCAAACGGACAAGAAAGTAACCTAACTCTTTTTCGCGCACATTTTTTTCCTTCTGAAAAAGTAAACATGTAGAACTGTGGTCGTAGGATAAGAGCTCTAGTTCTTTAACGTCCCGGGAGATGATGGCGAGGTAGGCGGTTCAACTCCTACACTGGACCTAAACATTGAGTTCTCGTTCAGAATGCAATGGCAAACTGCTGAACGTACAGTTGCCTAGAAATTCAACCCGGTGTTAATTTCAACGTCATGCTAATCTCACGCAACATATTATTTGAACATGCAGAAAGTGTAATTTTTAGCTTTCTTGTTTTTAAAATCGAAACGTTTTCCCGTAGTGAGTTTGAATACCGAAGATACAAAATATAGATTGCACGATTTATTGCCTGGCATAATTTGCTGCATCTCGTCAGGTACACACTGCACACAGGCAATGGGAGCCTAGACAGGCCGACAGACCACACACTTCCCGCCTCCTCGATTGCACGGCACGTTTTGGAAACCGGCCATGTGATTGATAGAGACAGTGCCTTTTACGTGTTGGTTAATACACAAAATAGTCGCTTGTTAAAGTTTGCAGAAGCCATAATGATTAATCTACATAGGCCAGTTGTGTGCAAACAGAAAGACATGATAGTCAGTTTAATATTACCGTGGTAGACAATTGACATTACTGTGCGAACATGTGTCAATTTCAACTTGAAGGATTTATCTAGTTATTTTCTTTATGTTGTGTAAATTCTGCAGTATGTATCTGACAAGATGCAGCAAAATATGCCAGGCAGTAAATCGTGCAATCTATTGTTTGTGTCTTCTTGTTTTTAATCATTCATCCCCCGTTGGGGCATCGATCCTCAACCAACTCACCCTTAGGCCTCCTATCCTTAGCCACTCCACGCAGCTCTGTCCATATCCTCCCCAATTTTATTCATTTTTTTATTTCTACTTCTCTTCACTATGTGCTTTTAGGTCATCCTCTTTTTTATTTTGTTGCCCTGTGAATTCTAGACAAATGTTTTTCTAGTTATACATTTCTCATATATTCACCCAGACTCATACATATTCGTTTTATTCCATGTGTCAATTCGAGAAATGTACCTACA
The DNA here is from genome assembly GCA_014155875.1 of Cepaea nemoralis. NCBI lineage: Eukaryota > Metazoa > Mollusca > Gastropoda > Stylommatophora > Helicidae > Cepaea > Cepaea nemoralis. Next base: position 36,672 of record JACEFZ010024146.1, on the reverse strand, counting down.
GGAAGACAGGAAAACAATTTGCGACCCAGACTTCCTTAGCTTTCCCCGCATAGCACTGTGTATCTTCTAGAGGAGCTTCCTTTCCTTTTGGTTGGCTTGGTTATTCATTTTTCTTTTTTTGTGGACTTATTCATGATTTTTTTTTTTTTGGGGGGGGGGGGGGGGGGGGGGTGGGGGGGGGGGGGGAAGGGTGTTTCGGTAGTTTTTCTATGAAATGGGGAAGCCAGGTCCAAGCTGAACACTCCTTCGTCAACTGCTACGACCTGTTTGGAAAGAAAGTTACAATGTGACACTATTCTTTCCTTTCTTTAAGGGTCCCGGTAAGACACGGAGACGTCCTCCTTAGTCGCCTCTTACGACATGCATAGAAGCAGTGTTAATATTCTTCACTTCCCCAATGGGGTCCCGTTAAGGCACAGACGAAGCTTGCTTACGGCATACATGCTATGTTATATTGTTAATTAATGTGTTTAAAAAAAAAAAATGCTGCGTGTGCGGGCTGATTTTTAGAATTTCACGCCAAACGGATGAGCAAACAGCCTAACTGGTTTTCGCGCGCCTGACGTCTTTTAGGTAAGCATGCAGAAAGTGGCATGACTAGTCGCAGTCAACCCCGGTATTTGTGTGTGTGTGTGTGTGTGTGTGTGTGTGTGTGTGTGTGTACTAGCGCTCGTGCGCGCGCGCGCGAGAGCGCTGTATGTGATCTCTTGGCAAGTTTATATTCACTAGTTTGCCATTACTTTCTGAAAAAAAGTCGCTTAAGAACATTGCTTTCTGAACGACCGGCACCCATACCAATTCGTAAACAAACCAGCACAAGGCGGTTTGCTGCTAAATCGCCGGCAGTTGTGTTTCGGACGTGGGTATGAGGGATTATGAACTGCGTCCTAACACCTTCTCCAGGAAGCAGGCATTTCCAGCGCCGTGTTAATTGTTAATGCCGGGTTATGATTCCCGCGTCAGAAAGGTCACCTGCAGTAGACTGAAGTAGGGATATCAGGAATTAAAAACATGTTGCATGTCCTCTTTGGATATTGCGAGCAAACCCAGATTGATTGTCTAAGCAATGTTACGTTCCGTAGTTTACCATTGTTTTCTGATCGACATGTCAAAGTTCAAGTGCAACCTAATGCTGGTGTAGGCGATGAGCCACTAACTCGCCATCAGAAGTTTAAGGGCGAGCACTCTGAACCTTTTGGTCATTTCGATTCCTATTTGAGGTGTACATGTATCTTATATGTTGGCATTATGTGCTGAATGACGGATCCCGGATTCTGGGGATCGTGTGAGACAACAATAGAAAAATAAAGGAGGATCTTTCACATAATAAAGTGTAGATTACTGTAGATGGTATATGGTGAAAGCACCTTATTTTATACGACTCGCCACTAGATAGTCGGTGTGGTTAGTATCTTGCCGACCGCCATTACTTGGTACCTATTTTATCCTCCTCTACCTGAAAGTCAAGGACAGTGACAGAAAAACCTCCGACGCGTGGGATTTGAACAATGACCCCCGCGCCGGGAGACAAGCGTTCTAGTCATTCACTACAACGGTCATCAGCAGCTTTAGTGCTTGAGTACTAAGTAATAAATTCGAGATTCGTCGACTTCATTGCACCGGGTTTGCCACATTTGACTCTTTTTTTTCTCGTAAAACGGGAAATTGCTTGCCCTGAGCACAATCTCCCTAGTTCCAGCGAAGGATACGAAGCCTTTTAAAGCTGCGTGTTCTCTCTCTCTCTCTCTCTCTCTCTCTCTCTCTCTCTCTCTCTCTCTCTCTCTCTTTCTCTCTTTCATCCTCTCTCTCTTTCAGCCTCTCTCTCTTTCACTCTCTTTTTTCATACTCTCTCTATCTTTCTTTCACTCTCTTTTACTCTCACTCTCTCTCTCTCTCTCTCTCTCTCTCTCTCTCTCTCTCTCTCTCTCTCTCTCTTTCACACTCGCTCTCCCTCTTTCATTATATTCTCTCTCTTTCACACACACCCTCTCTCTCTTTCTCTCTCTTTCTCTCTCACTCACTCTCTTTCTCTCTCTCTCTCTCTCTCTCTCTCTCTCTCTCTCTCTCTCTCTCTCTCTCTCTCTCTCTCTCTCTCTCTTAGTTTCTTTCACACTCTCTCGAGAGCCAAAATAACAAAAACAAAAATTCACGGAACTCGTGGAAGAAACATTACCAACCTAGGATTAATTCCAGCCAGCCTGTATGTTGTGAACCAATGAGCAAGTCCTACAAGAGGCAAATAAAATCCGCAAACCGGTTAGAGAAATTAGACGTAGACAGTCATTTTTGTTTAAAAATAAACTAGATAAATTGGTGACAAATGGCAAGATATATGGGAAAAGAACAAGGGGAAGGCAGAGAAAACAAAACAAACAAACTTTATTTTCAAAGGGTTAAGAATTGGGCACGCAGGCCCGTCTAACATTCTGCCCTTCTATCACTCTCTTTCATACATTATTTCATTCACACATCATTCAAGGCTAACAGAGAACAGCAACAATATAAAAGATATTCATTATAGAGGCATGGGCAAAATGCGAACATCAAAACTACACGACTCAGTAATATTAGATAATGGTCTGACACTTGTTATTAGCCATGTGGAATATACTGGCCTACCAAAAGGGGACTGGCTGTTATACTAGGGTTTTGTTATTATTATTATTATCTCTATTATTAAGGGGGAAGGTAATCCGTACTGAAATAGTGTTCGAATAATTTGCGATTATATGAATAGGGATTGGTGATGTCTTTGATTTCTTGCGGAAGATTGTTCCACAGCTGATCTGCGGAGTACGTTAAGCTTGTTTTGTATAAGTCAATCCTAGGCTTCTGAATGTGTAATATATTTAAACGGTTTACTGTGTCTAGCATTATATTTAAACAATGGCCAAAGGTAATTTGGGGCATTCCGATGCATGATTTTGTGAATTAGTTTAGCTTTATTGAAAAGCAGGCGTTTGCGGAGTGGTAGTAACTGAAGGCGCTTATACAGGCTAGGATTGTCAGATAAATGTTTGCTATAAATTATACTCATGGCCCGTTTCTGGAGTGAGTAAAGTCGCTTGGTGTTTGAATTAGAACAACCGTCCCAGATTGTAGAGCAGTAGTCAAAGTGTGTCTGTATATGAGAAGTATAGAATAGTTTCCTTGTGTCCTCATCAAGGAAGTTTTTAATCTTGGCGAGTTGGTAGACTTTTTTCGCTGTTTGTTTAATGAGCGCTTGAACGTGGGAATTAAAGGTTAGGTTTCTATCAATGATTAGGCCTAATGTTTTGTGCTCAAGTACACTTTCTCCTGGCATGTTATCGATGTGAAGTTGAAGTGATGTGTGTGAGCTTAGAGTTTGAAGTCTTTGTCTGGTTGTTAATAACATTGATTTTGTTTTAGTGATGTTAATTTGCATACGGTTTGAATAGCTCCACCTAACTACATTATTTAATTCTTTTTGTAAAGACGACTCCAGTAAAATACAGTTTTCAGCGTTTGTGTACACTGTACAGTCATCTGCAAATAGATCGCAGGACGACGAAAGATGCAAAGGTAGATCGTTAATATATATGGCAAATAATAGAGGGCCAAGAATAGAGCTTTGCGGCACTCCAATATTGAAGGTAGTGGTTTGAGACAGAGATTTATTATGTGATACTACTTGCTTTCTGTTTGTTAGAAAAGATGATAGAGTGACTACATTAGGGCCAATTTTCATTGTCTCAAGTTTTTTAATTAAAATAGCATGGTCTATCATATCAAATGCTTTCTTGAAATCAATTAACACAGTTCCACATAGACTGTTGTTGTTTATATTCTGGTGCCAATTTTCTATCATGTTTGTTAGGGCCGTATGGCAAGAATATTTTGGTCGACAATCCTGATTGGCTGTCAACAATAAGGTTGTTGCGAACTAAATACTGTAATGTTACTTTATGGATGTGTTTTTCTAGTGGCTTAGATAGTGATGATAGTAAGGAAATGGGTCTGTAATTTCTAGCTGGCTTGACCACACGGTGACGTGTGAGCTGGCGAAACATGATCGTCCACGCTTATCGGCATGGCTCATGTTGATGATAATTCTAACTCCATCATGATCTATGTGAGGAGACTGGGGTAGCCTCTAGTTACATCTGTGTCCAATGAAGGTGATCGCTTACGCACTTCAAACGTCAAAAACAAACGGCTTATATCTCCTCCTCATTGTTGTTACACAGACATTACGCAGGCGCCTGTACTCTACCCCAACAAATTCTGACTCTCTTGTCAAAAAAGCAGCATGAATAACGCGGTTGGAATCTCTTGTTTCCCAACTGATAAATGAGCACCAAGCCGCATGATATCTCACATTTATCACCCACTATCTACTCGTCCCATAAATGCCGGATTTATGCTTTCAGTATGGCAGTGCGGTCACACGTTCCGACAGCGGTCTGGGAAATGTTACACCGTGTCAAAGGCCGGCAAAAATCACAGAATGGTCGGAACGTTGCCCGTGTCATCCCTGGCCCATATTTTGTAACGTAAGAAGGTGAAAACGTGGGGTGACACCGCCGGTAAAGTGAAATAGAGCCAACCCAACCTGCTCCTCCTCCTTCCAGCCTCATTGTCATTGGTAAGCCGGGTAGGATCTTTTGTATGCCAGTATCGCCGGGCGCTTAAATCTGAGATGTCACCTAAACCGACATTTTTGTATTTTTGCGGGGTACTAAATAGTAGGAGAGATAACCAATGATTTAAAATGTGTGTTGGAGATAGAGTTTCGCCTTTTATTGCTGAAATGGTTTCAGTTCCCTGGTGTATTCCTGGGTCCAGCCAAAAACAGTAATGTTATTTAGGGATGTGCCTCATCGCGTCATGTTTAACAAAAATTCCAAGCGGCTTAGTGTTGTCTGAAGATATATAATTTAGTGGCTGCACACAAACCAAGGTCCTGAACAAATGTTTCCCTTGTACAGCAGTGATGAACTCAATGGCGTTGAGGTCCAGTGGTCGGAGCTCAGTGGACAATAGAGGGGAGAAATGAAGAAGAGGCTGAAGTCATAAACAACAATTAAATGGATAGGGGTTAGACAGATATGTATCTTGTTGTCAGTTGTCCATTGCCGTTGAGGAGAACCATATAGTTATCTGTCAGCCGATTTGTGGGTGGCTCAAACGTCTTTGGGATCACGAGTGCAATTTTCTCGGAGATTCCTGGGTGTCGTCGCTGGAGCTACGGAATTCATGCTTTGTGCGAACTTTCGGCAGGCCACCCTGGGGGGAAAGACCGAGCTATTTGAGATAAACCTCGGCACAATGAAGTCGATCCTCTTGTCCGTTTAACCCGTTAAAATGTCGTCTAAACTGTCCGGCAATGGACAATTCCACATCCGTGGAATGCTATTATGTTGCATGTGAACAGCACAGGGGAGTTCCAGTTGTAATCTTAATTCTAATAAACGACTGGTGCAGACTCACATGCCAACCGTTTCATTTAATGAAAAGTGAACATGTGTCCAGGTGGAAAGGCACACCCAGTGGAGCATCATCTCCCAGATCACCAGTTCAATGAGAGATACTGGACAGGGATATAAGCGTAAGAACAGTAAAACAAAAGTATATTTGCCTACACCTCTGTGATGTATTGATCATATGTGTACCATACCATATTTGTATAGACCATCCAACGATGGAAAGGTGTTTTAGTAAAGCAAAGAGCCCTTATCACAGACCTCATGCGCATTGAGCATTCGGTAATAGTCTCATGTTTATGTGATGAGATAACCTGAGATGACAATCAATGACAACCGGGCAGCAGCAGCAGCAGTAGTGATGGTGGTAGTAGTAGTACTAGTAGTAATAGTAGTAGTAGTGATAGTAGTAGTGGTGGTGATACTACTACTACTACTACTACTACTACTACTACTACTACTACTACTACTACTACTACTACTACTAATAGTAGTAGGAGTAGTAGTAGTACTATCACCACCACTACTACTATTACTACTACTACTATTACTACTAGTACTACTACTACTACTACTACTACTACTACTACTACTACCTACTACTAGTAGTAGTAGTAGTATTAGTAGTAGTAGCAGTAGAAGTAGTAGTAGTAGTGGTGGTGGTGGTAGTGGTGGTGGTGGTCGTGGTGGTTGTAGTAGTAGTAATAGTAGTAGTAGTAGTAGTAGTAGTAGTAGTAGTAGTAGTAGTAGTAGTAATAGTAGTAGTAGTAGTAGTAGTGGTGGTGGTGGTGGTGGTGGTGGTAGGTAGTAGTAGTAGTAGTAGTAGTAGTAGTAGTAGTAGTAGTAGTAGTAGTAGTAGTAGTAGTAGTAGTAGTAGTAGTAGTAGTAATTGTTGTTGTTGTAATACAGCACGCAGACTCCCATTAAAAAAAGGACAGCCATTTTCGCCATCCTTGTGGTCATCCCCTCCTTCAGACTCCTCTCAATCTCCGATTACCTTTACAAATCCACAATAGAAGAGAATCGCCCTGGTCACTGTTGAATGCCCGGTCCCTGCCTGGGTCACACTGTGTGGGCACGAACCTGACTCCACTCGCCCCCACGGCAGCTGGAGGGGTAATTGCTTCACTTGTAGCCGATGGTTTCATTTGTATAGGATCGAATTTCATTGCACACAGGTATCTCCCTAAGTGCTCCAGTCTCCTCTCATAGTTTACACTAGGAGAATCTCAGAAAAGTGCACGAACTCTCTAGCATCTGTGTGTACTATAACTGGTATAGCAGAATCATACATAGTCCGCTCTGTGGTGAAGGTGATACGAATGCAATTAGCAATCCCGCATACCGCGTTCGAAACACAGCTGCGGGCGATTTGGAAATTGAACTTCTTGCGCTGGTTTTCATAAACGGTATGAATGAGGGTTCGTTCAGAAAGATATGGCAAACTACTGAACGTAAACTTGCCAACAAGCCACAAGCTATTTTTATTTGTTTTTTGTTTATTTTTTAGATTCAATCAATCATATCAGGTGCCGTCTCCACAAAGAAGGTTGGCTGCAATGGATCTTCAACACTGTCTTTCTCTGGCCTTGATTGTTCATTCTGTCAGACTGCTGTTCGTCCATCCCTTGATGTTACCTTTCCACTAGTATCTTTGTCAACCCCTTGCTCGCTTGCTTTCAACCATTTCCAATTCCAATTCTTGAGAAGAATGGCCCTGTTCCACCGTCGACTGTATCGATTTCCTTAAAGTCCGGAACCTTATGTTGTATCTCGTTCTTCTTCTTTCGTAAATGCTTCCTTGAAAATGTTTGTATGGCTATAATTGTGTTCGTTTCATCCTTGTGTTTTTTCATGTCTGGACAGAGTCGCATGCTTGTTAAGGCCTGGTATAATTGTGTGTTGTTTCCTTCATGGATGATTACCAGTCGCCATCCTTCCTCCAGCTATGCCTTGATCTTGGTGGTCTGTTTTCGTGTCTTCTGGGTCTTCTTTGGCACCTTGTGTCGTGGACAGTTTGGTATCTTGTTTTTGCTGGAGAGTAACCTCTTCCCCTGGCACCCTTCCCTTCTTTCAGATAGCGGTGGGAACGATTAGTTGTGTGACTCTTCGCTGGTTGTTGAACGAGGGACGGAGCGCGTATGGGAATGTCCTGAGTGCAGTTATGTCGGTTCTTAGCCCAACTCAGCTCAACTACATATAGTCAGTCACGTTGAACATACATATCGTGTTGATACATATAGTCAGTCGAGTTGAATATACATATCTTGTTGGTACATATATATATATATATATATTACGTTGCATGTCCTTCACAGGACGTAGCAGTTAACCCCAGCATTTTCGCTGTTCGTGATTCCTGGGCAAATTTTACGTTCAGTAGTTTGCCATTGCTTTCTGAACGACCTGCTCCTATACCTTTTTCGAAAAAATCCAGCACCGCTGTGTTTCGAACTCGGGTATACGGGCTCACAAACCGCGTTCGCAAGCCCTTAGCCACAGAGACCGGTTTGGTACATATATTCCTGTTGAATATACGCATCGTGTTGCTATATATATTCGGCCTGCTATTTTGGATTTCCCGTTGGTTATAAATATCGTGTAGATACACATATTCGTGTTGAATATACATATCACACATGTTATAATATTATTGTTTAGTAATTTATCAATTTTTGCCAGGCCGTGGCCTACTCGGCCTGCTCTTTCCGACTTCCAACTGCCGAGGTATCTTTAACTTGCTCAACATGTCCTCGAGGAGGATTTTTTAAACTGACCAGGACTCCTCGGATCAACCCAACCTAAAATGGGTACCAGTAAATGCCTTAGGAAGATCAGTCGGCCGGCGAGATGGTAGTGCTCTGTTAGCGGTCCCCGAGGATATGTCAGTGCTCTGTTAGCAGTTCTCGAGGAGATGGCAGTGCTCTCTAGGCATTTTTCCGAGGAGATGGTAGCGCTCTCTGGGGAGCTCCCCGAGGAGATGGCAGTGCTCTCCGGGGAGATGGTAGTTTTCTCTGGGCAGTTTCCCGAGGAGATGGCAGAGCTCTCGAGGCAGTTTCCCGAGGAGATGGTAGTGCTCTTCGGGGAGTTTCCCCGAGGAGATGGTAGTGCTCTCTAGGCAGTTTCCCGAGGAGATGGTACTGCTCTCTGGGGAGTTTCCCAAGGAGATGGTAGTGCTCTCTGATAAGTTCCTCGAGGAGATGGTAGTGCTCTCTGGGAAGTTCCCAGAGGAGGTAATACTTTGGTACTGGGTCGGGAAAAGATTCTCTACATCAAATTCACTTCGACACGAATCACACAAGCTGAACTCCAATGCATCGAACCTAAGAGTTAAAACTCAGTCTTCCAGAGGAAGAACAAGAACAATCTATTTTATGTAATCCCTCTATTATGTAGTTGTGTTGTCAGTTCTCGCCCAGGAGTCTCCGTGGCGACGTGAGTAAGTCGCCTTCCCCGCGCTGTGAAGGCTATGGTTTTCCATTCCGGACTCTCTCATTCGGTTCACGAGTGCAGTGTTTTATGAGACTCCTGGGGATCGTCGCTGTTGTTAAGGAGTTCGTGCTCTGTGTCACACTTTCGGCAGGCAACCCTGCGGAAGAGACTGAGCCATATAGGATGAACTCCGGTCCAATGAAATTGATCCTCTCGCATGTAAATAACCCTTTTCACACAAAATGGATGTTAAGAAGAATAAAACAAACGATTGCTCAAATATCCAGACTGTAATAGTTAGGCGGTTTCAACCAATTTTATGTAGACAGAAATACTTCATTCTAAATTTTCGATTGCCAGCATAACAAATGTCAGAGTGTTTTAGTGACAATATATTTTATGTATATTTCAGCCAAAATAGTGTTATTCTATTCACTTCACATAATATATAACTGTAATATACACCTGACAAAATGCAGCGAAATACGCCAGACAATAAATCTGGCAATCTATAGTTTGCGGCGTCTGTGTTTACACAATAGAAGTAAAGAACACAGTTTCACGCTTTGAGATATATTGTGTACATAGTGCCAGTCCCATAGATTCTATAGAACTTTTAGCACTGGGTGGATGATATGATCAATTACAATATAAACCCATGTCTTAAAGGGGATTGGAATAGATTCTCTCTAGACAGGCAGACAACGGTTCCCGCCGCTGATCTACCCCACTGCTCTTAGTTATGAGATGGGTGGAGGATGTGTGTGTGGGTGGGGAGATGTGTATATGATGGGGATGGATAGGTAGGTGCATGTATGTGTACCTGGGGTGTGTGGGTGAGGGATTTGTGGTGGGTGAGGGATGTGTGTGTGGGTGGGGAGATGTGTATATGATGGGGATGGGTAGGTGGGTGCATGTATGTGTACCTGCGGTGTGTGGATGGGTGGGGGATGTGTGTGTGGGAGATGTGTGGTGGGTGGGGGATGTGTGTGTGGGTGGGGAAATGTGTGTAAGTGGGGGGTGTTTTGGTGTGGGATTGTGGGTGGGGGTGGGTGGATGGGGGGGATATATGTGTGCCTGGGTGTATGTGTGTGTGGTTGGGGGAGGTGTGTGGTGGATGGGGGAGGGGTGGGTAAGTGGGGGATGTGTCTCATAACATGGTAATATGCACTGTTTATGTTTACAACATTCATTTGACAATACTTTTTTCCTATCTGAATGTATTATGCACTATTGATGAACGAAAGATGAGTGGTTGGAAGGGCAGAATGGAAGACGGGCCTGCGTGTCCAATATGTTACCCTTTAAAAATAAAGTCCGTTCGTTCGTTCGTTCTTATAGGTACAGAGGATAATTCGAGTATTACACACTACACCTATTGCTCTTCTTAGGCTTTCATGGCCTCGCATTTACCACGGCAGTGGCCTAACGGCAAGCCTGATCACGTGATGACTGGCTCGGCCGAAGAGCATGGCCTGTAGCTAAACAAGAGGCGGGTGGGTGATAGTGCGCGTGAAGCATTTCCAGCTTTCTGCCAGACGCTAACGAAACATGCGGGGCCCATTAAGGGCCGGAATCGAACTGGGCCTCCGCCAGATCAGGTTCCCCTGAGCACTGGCCGTTCTGTGACAGTCTGTGCCAGTGATTTATTCCCCGTGTCGATTCCAGGATCCGAGGCGTGGGGTAGTTACAGAGTACAGCGGCTAGAGGCAGGGATGATGTTGTTCCTTGGGAAACACGCGCTGTCTGTCTGTCTGTCTGTCTGTCTGTCTGTCTGTCTGTCTGTCTGTCTGTCTGTCTGTCCGTCCGTCTGTCTGTCTGTCTGTCCGTCCGTCCGTCCGTCCATCTGTCCGTCTGTCCGTCCGCCGTCCGTCCGTCTGTCTGTATGTCTGTATGTATGTCTGTCTATCTGTCTGCCCAGGATGCGAGGCGTGATACAGATTACTGTTGCAGAAGGCGAGGACGACGTTGTTCTTTGGAAAGAAAACAAAACCCACTGGATATCTTTCTGCCTGACAGTCTGTCTGTTTAGTAAAAATTTGATGTATCGTTTAGTTAGAGAGTGCAGATGTCTGGGTGTATGTCTGTCTGACTGTCTGTCTATCTAAAATTGTGCCTCTGGAATTTAGGGGTGCGGTGGTTACAGAGTACAGTAGCCAAAGGCATAGATAAGGATCTTCGTGGAGAAATACAAACTGTGTGTTTGTCTGCCCGTCTGATAGTCTATCTGTCTGTTTGTTAGCTTGAGTCGATGAAGGTCCGGGACCCGATGTCCTACTTATATACATCGAAGCTGAGACTACTTTTGTGCTCCTGATAGTAAGCTACTAGCCAGAGGTATCTCCTTCAGAAATATGTCGTTGGCAACACCTTCTCGAGGTAAGCCTGCTCTCACAGTCTGCTATGGAGAAGAGTCAATTGTCCGGCTGTATAGCCAGGTTTGCAACCTTTTGACTAAGGTAAAAGCAAAGGGTGTAAAAGGAAGACGATTGATTTCATTGCACCGGGTTTTATGCCTTATGGCCCTGTCTGTTTCAGCAGGGAGGCCTGCCGAAAGCTTCCCACAAATCACGAACTCCGTAGCTGCAGCGGAGACCCCTAGAGGTCTCCAAGTGAATTGCGATTGTGATCCGAACGACGTAGCTCGAAACGAACCTTCGGAAGGCTGGCAGGCATCATAACTACTTGACCACTAAGACTCTCTAACTAAGGTAAGTACGCAGTAACAGCTGGCGATTGGACTATACGCGGAGGCCCCGCTATACGTCGCTTCGGTTTACGTCGTTTCGTTATAACGTTGTCATATAGGGGACATCACTTTACGTCGCTACGTTCCGCCATAACGTCGTCTGCTCTTAGGGAACAATGTGCTCGAGAAAACCTAGTATGTAAGATATTGCTGCTATTGGATAACGGCCTTGGTCATCCAGTCAGTCGGGACGACTTGTCCTAGAACATCAAATTCGTATTCATGCCACCAAACACGACTTCATTGATTCTCCCAATGGACCAAGGTGTAGTTGCAACTTACAAAAGTTATTATTTGCGTCGCACCTTCTTACAGCTCATCAAGGCTACGGACGGTAAAGGTAAGCCTACCATTAAGGGATTCTGGCAAGATTATGACATCCTCAAGGTCATTGACAACATTGCGGATTTATGGAGTGAGGTAACGTTAGCATGCATGGATCCTGTGTGGCGAAAACTGTGGCCAGAATGTGTGCATAACTTTTGTGAATTTGACGACGTTCATGCTATTCCACGACAGTTCGCTAACTTAGCCACTAAAGCTGGCTTTAAAAGGATGGAGGAAGCTGATATACATGAGTTGCTTGCACCATATGGAGAAGAGTTGTCAAATGAGGACCTAATGCAACTCGGCGTGCAGAAAGCTCAGCAGGAAGAGGAGCACCCTGTTGCAACCCCTCCCCCACCCCCCACCCCCCTTCTAAACCTCGAATGTTGACAGCTGAACGTTTGTCATAATTCTTTCAGTCCATTGATGTGGCAATAGAGGATGACCCGAACAGAGAACGGAGCTCCAAAGTGTCGAGGGCAGTAACGAGCGCCATCAACTGTTACAAGGAAGTTTACTTAGAGAAAAGGAAAAAGTCTGTGCAGCAGATATTGGACACATTTTTTGTTCAAGCAGAGAAGAGCCAGGAAAAAAAGGCAGGAAGAGGTTACAGTTTCATCCTCAGATGAAGAGGCAGAATTTAATGCCCCAACGTCCAAATAACTTTACCACTCGCTCCCGTCCCCCCCCCCCCCCTTTTCCAAACCTCTATTTAGCCAATAAATATCAATATTCATCAAAATAGACATTACGTGATGCACTGTATTTCATTTGATTCTATGGGAAATACTGTTTCATTATACGACCTTTCACTTAAAGTCACATTTTCCAAGAACGTAACCCCGACATTAACCGGGACCTCCCTGTACTCTGGCCTGCGCCAACCAAAACCAAGTCACGCGGTAACTAGTTCACATAACTCTATGTCTCAAGACTACAACCTGTTCATGCCTATTCCACACTATATCACAAGCATCCTCACAAAACAATCAATGGTAATAGTCAGGACTGTCTCCACGTCTGCCAGGGTTCCAAGCCCAAAGTCCCAGCTCAAGCTGGGGCACAGTGTGGCGTGAAACTGTATTTAACCATCGGACTTTGTCCGATACGATTCTTCTTATTCTTCTTCGTTCATCCGGATTATTTTTTTCGGACGTGACTGCGTTGTGCCTGTTTACAGTAGAGCTGCGTTCTTGCGCCATTAGGCCGACACATCTGACTTCTGCGGGCATTTGTTGACCGGGTAAACCTTCCCGGGGTTTCTTAGGACGTTTGAATCTCACTGTTGTGGTGTTATTCCCCATCCTAGCTGGCCCATATAGAACAACCAAAGACATCCTGGTCAACCCTCAAGGGAAGGCAGGGGCAGACCATGGCATTCCCCGAAATCCAAGGAGGCTTCCATACTTGCAGAGCCGACACACAGCGCTCTGGTACTGGGCTCACCCAAGGAATCGTCACGTCCTGCACATGGCTGCTTAGCCTCACTTCCGTATATTGGGCCTTCCGTTCACCATAGGCTGTTCCTTCCGGAAACCAGAAGAATGCAGTCTGCAGATGACATCCACACAGTGAGCTTTCGATTCAGACTTTCCACGTAATGGATTTGCTATCCAAGCAATATTCCATTTCGTGCCACTAGGACACTTTTTCCACCTTTTATGAAGCCCACACAGTGAGCTTTTGATTCGGACTTTCCACGTAATGGATTTGCTATCCAAGCAATATTCCATTTCATGCCTCTGGGACGCTTTTGTAACCGACATACCTGTGGTATGAAGTGTGGCAGTCTAAATACTTCTTCATGCACCTTTAAATGTCAACCTGAATGTAGTTAAAGTAAGCTGCAGTCAACTTGAGCTTGTTGATATCTCCATAGAGCTTGTCCTCAAATGAAGCAGGTGTGGGCCAAAATATCTTTCTCTGTTCTGCATATATTGGGCACTCCTGCAGCAAATGTTTAGCTGTCATTTTACCAGTTCCACAATTACATTCATCGGTATCTCCTATCTTTAGTTTATTGAACAAGTGGTATTTCAGCCTGTTATGTCCTGTGCGGAGTCTGAAGATTGCTACTTGTTCTCTTCGGTCGAGTTTGTAATATGCATCATCCTTCTGGTGGCCTGGATGCTCTGATTCCCATTTGGTTCTATAAGTGCTTTTTATAAACCTTTTGCCTCATTATAGGTTATGTCTATGTCAGGCTGTGGTAATCGTCCACCTCTTTTGCTAGTCTGTCTAGCCTCTTCATTTCCAGGTATACTGCAATGTGATGGGATCCACTGTATTACAACTTTTTTGGATTTCTGGCATAGACCATGGAGTGCTGCTCTTAGGTCAGCTAGTTCTGTGCTGTTTTTGCTCTTCAGTATTGAGACAGCTGACTTTGCATCTGTGAAGATAGCTATTTGCTTCTCTTTATTTTCCGCCATCAAGAGCATTTCTGCTGCAGTTTTCAAAGCCTCTACCTCCGCTTTGAAGTTACTTGAAAATTTTCAGTTGCCACTGACTGTGTTTTTTTCACTCCATTTTTTAAATTAAGGAGAATTCCTCCTCTCTATTTTTATTGAATCTTTGGCTGATCCATCTGTATATGCATGGGTCCAATTGCTGCTTGGGTAATGTTCTTTTATGTAGTTTAGGGTTATTTTTCTTCTTTCGGTTTCATTCTGAGTGTTCTTTTCTCAATACCAGGAATGTTTTCTATCATCTCAGGCAGTTGCTGCTGTCTCCAAGCTGGGAAATTGTGTGCATTGTAAATGGGCTTGACTGTTGATATGTTAAGTATGGATCTGCCCTAATCTTTTGTTTTGCAGTTTCTACAAAGTTGCTACGCTTCAGTCTTCCTTTTCCAAAACCATTAAACCTGTTATACATAGTGTGGTCTGTCAATAATCTAAATTTTTCTGCTTGTTGCTGGGCTCTGCTATCTCTTCTATCCTGCATTGGTTGTAAACAAGTGATCTTTTCTAGTTCATTAATAGGCGTTGTCTTCAGGCTTCCAGTTATGATTCGCATTCCTTGGTTTTGGACTCTACTTATTTTGTTAAAGTTTGACTTAGCTGCTGTTGCCCAAGCTACAATGCCATATTCCAGTACTGGCCTCACCCGTCCAGTATATAACTTCTTGAGAACTTTCTCATCTGCTCCCCACGTTGTACCAGCAAGCTTTTTCATGATGCCATTCTCTGCCTTGCTCTTGTTCGATTTTTCTCAACCTGTGTCTTCCATGTCAGGCGAAGATCAAAGGTGACTCCTAGATAGTTTGGATTTTCTTCATGGCGCAATATTTTTCCATTCACTACCAACTTAGGTTGCTGAGTTTTATTTGAGAGGGAGAACACTGTGCATGTTGTTTTCTCCTCACTTATCTTCACTAGCCATGATTTTGACCAGTCCTCTAGCGCTAATAAGGCTTGCTGTATTCTGCTGTTAGCTGTACTAATATATTCTTCAGATGTCCATATGGCTAGGTCATCTGCAAAGGAGGATGTGTGTACTCTGGCTGGAAAATTTTATGTGATGTCATTTATATATGCTAGGAATAATGTTGGTGAAAGAACTCCTCCTTGGGGGACACCTTGCTCCAGCAGCATCATTTTGCTTGTTTGTCCTTGTACTTTTGTCCTGGCAGTTCTGTTCTCAAGGTAGTGGCTGATCCATTTATACATTTTTCCACAAACATGCATGTTTTGCAGTTTTACTTTCAGTCCTTCCTTCATACTTTATCAAATGCTTTTTCTAAATCTATCCAGACTGCTAGTGTGTGGCTTTTTCTCTTGGAAGGCATCCTCTATTTCCTGAGCTATATAGGTTATTTGATCTTCAGTGGATCTGTATTTTCTGAATCCTGCTTGGTGTGGTGTTAAGAGTTTGTTTTCTTCCAGATGCCATGTTAGCCTGCCATTGATAATGCGTTCCATTAATTTTCCTACACAGCTAAGTAGACTGATAGGTCGATATCCATTTGGTTCTTCCAGGTCTTTTCCTTTCTTTGGGACTGGTATTAGTATAGCTTCTTTCCATGCCTGTGGGACTATTCCTCTCTTCCAGCTGTTATTTAGGACTGCTAGTAGTTTCTTCTTTGCCTTTGTGCCTAGTTCTATTAGCATTTCATTTGTGATTCCATCCTTTCCTGGGGATTTCTTCTTTTTTAGGGTATTCATTGCCTGTTCCATTTCTTCCATTGTTAGATTTGCCATCATATATTCTGCTGCTGTCTCTGTATTTCTATGATGTATCTGTTTGTCTTTGATTGCTTTCTTCTGTTCGGTTGTAATATCAATGTGGTTTGCATTTGCATAGTGTTCCATTAGTGCATTTGCAGCCTATTTTCTTGTAAGCAAGGCATTTCCTTGTTTAATTGTTATTTGTTTGTTTCTAGGTCCTTCATTGTTCATGGCTTACACTAGTTTCCATAGTTTGTTTCCATCCCTGTCAAAATTCAGGTTTTCTGTTTTTTCCCTCCAACAATCTCTTGTTGTTTGATTTACTGTTCTTTTATATTTTGCTGAGATGGCTTTGAGAGAGATATTTGCTTCAATTGTTTGTTCTCTCTCTCTGCTGTCTTCCTGGCATCTTCAACTTTGTCCTCCAAACTTTGTAGTTCTTCAGTCCAGTATGGTTTGTAATTTTTCCTCGCTCCTCTAGGAATGGACTCCGTGGCTGCCTGTATTATCGCTCTGTTTAGACTTTCCACCATTTGCTTTATGTTGCCATATCGTGTATTTATGTTTTCACAATATTTGTCTGTTAGTATGGCAAATCTGTCCCAATCTGCTCGTTTGTATATTCCAGCGGGGCAAGGGCTTTTGCTCCTGTGGAACATACTCCATGTTCATTACAAGCTTGATTGGTCTGTGGTCACTACCTGCTAATTGGTCCAGCACATGGCGATCGATTTTGTGGAGGATGTCTCCTGTGCAGAAAGCTAAGTCTGGAGTAGAAGTGGTAAGCCATCTTCTTGAGTAGAAGCTCGGTGTGTCATCCGCTTTGTTGAGTAGATGGAGATTTGAGTCTATCTCCCAGTCCTCCAATTCATCTCCTCTTTTGTCAGTATCTGGGTATCCCCATCTTTCTGAACGGCTATTAAAGTCTCCGACAATAATGCAGTTTGTGTCAGTTATTTTCATGTTTGAGAGTGTAAGGTCCTTATCTGCTGGGCTATACAGATTGTAGATTCTTATTTTTACGTCCTTTATCATTATATCAATACCTATAATTTCCGTTTGTTTGTCAGAGATCACAGATACTTCGCTGCAAGGTATTGTATTTCGTGTAAGTATTAGAACTCCTCCTTTGTGTCCTTCGCGGTCGAACCGTGTGGCCTGATATCCTCTGACTGAGAATTTGTGATTGGCGTTGAGGTGTGTCTATTGAATGCATGCCACATCTATTCTATCTTTATGAAGACGCTGTGTTAGGGAGTCTTTCTTCTTATAAACTCCTTCGGCATTCCACTGTAGTATGTTGAGTGTCCGGGGTATTTGGTCAATAGCTCTTAACCTACTTCCTCTGTGCCTTGACTCCACAGCACAGGGGAGGTGACCACCAGTAGTCATGGGTGGACCCCCTCGAGGCAGGAGGCCGGCACTATCGCCGCCTGATGAGGACTTCACGGGATTAGCACCATAACGATTAAATTTGATTTGTGACATCATGAACTAAGTTACGTTGCACTGCTTTGTCAAGCCTGTGGCTCAGAACATCCGATTTCGACAAGCATTTATTCGGGATGCTTTCCCTAGCCTTTGACTGTCCCCAGTCTACCTACAAGGCAGCAGGTTTTACGTTGCACTGCTTTGTCAAGCCTGTGGCTCAGTACATCCGATTTCGACAAGCATTTATTCGGGGTGCTTTCCCTAGCCTTTGACTGTCCCCAGTCTACCTACAAGGCAGCAGGTTTGTGTGTCTCTTCGTCTGGTCCCTCTCCCTTGACCTGTCCGACATGGGTGGCCCTACCAGTAGCTGTGCTACCGTCGGCATAGCACTTGGGGTCATTGGGACGCACAAGCCCCTCTACCTCGTCAAGGTGGACACACAGCAGAGGGGCATTGCCTGTTTCATTTCTTCCATTGTTAGATTTGCCATCATATATTATGCTTCTGTCTCTGTATTACTATGATGCATCTGTTTGTCTTTGATTGCTTTCTTCCGTTCGATTGTAATATCAATGTGGTTTGCACTGGCATAGTGGTCCATTAGTGTATTTGCAGCCTTTTTTCCTGTCAGCAAGGCATGTCCTTGTTTAATTGTTATCTGATTGTTTCTAGGTCCTTCATTGTTCATGGGTTTCACTAGCTTCCATAGTTTGTTTCCATCCCTCTCAAAATTCAGTTTTTCTGTTTTTTCCCTCTAACAATCTCTTGTTGTTTGATTTACTGTTCTTTTATATTTTGCTGTGATGGCTTTGAGAGAGATGTTCGCTTCAGTTGTTTGTTCTCTCTCTGCTGTCTTCCTGGCATCTTCAGCTTTGTCCTCCAAAATTTGTAGTTCTTCAGTCCAGTATGGTTTGTAATTTTTCCTCGCTCCTCTTGGAATAGACTCGGTGGCCGCCTGTATTATTGCTCTGTTTAGATTTTCCACCATTTGCTTTCATGTTGCCATATCGTGTATTTATGTTTTCACAATATTTGTCTGTTAGTATGGCAAATCTGTCCCAATCTGCTCGTTTGTAATTCCAGCGGGGCAAAGGCTTTTGCTCCTGTGGAACATACTCCATATTCATTACAAGACTTGATTGGTCTGTGGTCACTACCTGCTAATTGGTCAAGCACATGGCGATCGATTTTGTGGAGGATATCTCCTGTGCAGAAAGCTAAGTCTGGAGTAGAAGTGGTACACCATCTTCTGGAGTAGAAGTTCGGTGTGTCACCCGCTTTGTTGAGTAGATGGAGATTTGAGTCTATTTCCTAGTCTTCCACTTAATCTCCTCTTTTGTCAGTATCTGGGTATCCCCATCTTTCTGAACGGCTATTAAAGTCTCCGACAATAATGCAGTTTGTGTCAGTTATTTTCATGTTTGAGAGTGTAAGGTCCTTATCCGCTGGGCTATACAGATTGTAAATTCTTATTTTCACGTCCTTTATCACTATATCAACACCTATAATTTCCGTTTGGTTGTCAGAGATCACAGATACTTCGCTGCAAGGTATTGTATTTCGTGTAAGTATTAGAACTCCTCCTTTGTGTCCTTCGCGGTCGAAACGTGTTGCCTGATATCCTCTGACTGAGAATATGCGATTGGCGTTGAGGTGTGTCTCTTGGATGCATGCCACATCTATTCTATCTTTATGAAGACGCTGTGTTAGGGAAACTTTCTTGTTATAAACTCCTTCGGCATTCCACTGTATTATGTTGAGTGTCCGGGATATTTGGTCAATAGCTCTTAACCTACTCCTCTGTGCCTTGACTCCACAGCACAGGGGAAGGTGACCACCAGTAATCATGGGTGGACCCCCTCGAGGCAGGGGGCCCGTCACTATCACCGTCTAATGGGACTTCGCGGGATTAGCATCATAACGATTAATTTTGATTTGTGACATCATGAATTAAGTTACGTTGCACTTCTTTGTCAAGCCTGTGGCTCAGTGCATCCGATTTCGACAAGCATTTTTTTGGGGTGCTTTTCCTAGCCTTTGACTGTCCCCAGTCTACCTACAAGGCAGCAGGTGTGTGTGTCTTTTGGTCTGGTTCCTCTCCCTTGACCTGGCCGACATGGGTGACCCTACCAGTAACTGTGCTACCGTCGGCATAGCTCTTGGGGTCATTGGAACACGCAAGCCCCTCTACCTCGTCACGGTGGACACATGGCAGAGGGGCGATACGATTCGATTTGTAGAAAAACAAAACGTTTCCACCTCGTTCAACCGGCTTCTTCAGCCTTGGTCATAACTGAGGTGGTTCATAGTGCGGTTGAATATGTTCCTGTTCCTTCGAGCTGTAAACGATTTCCAGTGCCTGGCGGGGTCATGCGTCAATGGAAATCGTAAGTGGAAATTTTGACTTAATAAATGAGTGAGATTGGGGGGAGGGGGGTGTTTGCTAGGGGGGCGTTGTTGCCATATCGTAGACAATTCCGTCTCTTTTCTTACAGTTCCCCACATCCCTCCTCGCAACACCAGTGTCAAGAAGCTGAGGATAGAAGTAACAGAATGATATAAGGTAGGGATAAGACTAAGACAGGATAGAGATAACATCCCTGAACAGGGAATAGAATTTACTCATTTACCCTGTGGGATGTGGATTTTAATTCCTGTGAATTTTGTTAACATGTCTAGGGGGTTTTATTGATTCTCTGGTCACTGGTTAGAATGCAGGGTGATCAGGGATATTTACCACAAATCCCAGGAGAAAAGAGTTCAGTCCTTGAAACAACGGCATCTGTGTGTAGGTTTCCCTTACCACTTCATCACCCTTTAAATTAACTATAGTGCTAGAAGGATATTGATTGCTCACAACATATAAACAACCACTTGTTGGACACCACATTTACTTGATGTACACAACACTTTTGGACAAACAGTTCAGGTATTAACTCAAGATTCTGTAGTTACATATATAAGGTGTAATAAACAATATGCATTTTCAGACAGGCATGGGAATTAGTTGCATTATTACAATATAGTACCCAGTGACCCCAGAAAAAAAACAAGGTTATTACAAACAACACAACAACCACAAATTGGTTCTGCTAACCTTGACTCATTGTACCTAGATAAAATCACATTGGTCTAGGTGCAGAAACCCAACATATATATATTTGTTTCTGACACCATGTACAATTATCATATTTAAAAATAATGAGTTGATGTCAAAATACTATTTACCTTAACCATCATTGGTTATACCTCATTACCCACTAACACACTATTTATATGTCATAGAAGAAAACAACACACACATGAAAACAGTTGATACTAATAATTAAATTAATTAATTATAGTGTTCATTTAGGCATTGCGGATGGGTAGTCTTCTCCAGTGCAAAGCAGTTAATGTCCATATTTATCCGTGACAGCAATAAATACTCACAGTCATGTTTAATGTCCACTGCAGTTTGTTGCGGAACTACTTATAATCCTTATTAGGAAATAAATTCACCACATATCTCCTCCGTGGAGCTGAATTCAAGAATCTTCTTTGCGAACGGCTCGGTGTCAGTTTGAAATTGAGGCCTGGGTTGGTCATACCTTCAGGAGATGCATCTTGAGTCTTGGACTAAGGTTCTTCCCTATATCACCATATCCGATGAAAAGGATGCCTACCTTTCAGCGTCTCGGCTTATAATATCCGAATCTCAATTTTGTTCCCACAGATTTTTCACCCACCTAGTCATCAGTCTATAACCTATTCCACCGTTATTGGCATTTAGGCTGACATGGGACCAGCACAGAGTTCTGATTCATTATTTACTTTTAGTGTAGACATACAATTCTGCTTGTTATTCATTTGGTTCATCTGGAATCAATTCCAGGATTCTGCTGCAGGCATGGAACTGAAGAATATTGACTCCACCACATATCCAGGGTTGCAAGCCATCAGGTGATTCCTGTGGTTTGCAGGCGTAGAGGCATTTACTCCGCTAGCTGCTTTCATATGGTCTTTTTATGTATTCAAGGTTTGGGAACCTTAAGGTAATCTGGTGTAGGTATGGTTTTCAGTTGGTACCTTGGTTGTATTGGTTCAATGTCTTCTTCCCATTTGTTTGAGTGGGTGTTCATAGCTAGAACTTGGTTTTGCATGGCTGGAACCTTATGTTGACTGTTGCAGCTGTGAGATGTTCTTTCGAAGACTTATCCATTGTGGATATTAACTTGGTAATCCATCCAACAGTTGAAGGTTACTCACTGTTGTTAGTTTTCGTAACTTGAAGAAGGATTGTCCCAGTTTCACTGACTTGGTTGAATGATGAGGCCATAGGTGATACTTCTCAGAAGTAACGCAAACGATACACTGTTGTCAGTACTCTGATGATCTTCATCTTTGTAGATTATTAGATCTTGAAGTCCATCCTGGATATTCCTACTAAAATAGGACTTAATCACTCACCCAGTCAGTTGTCTTCTAATTTATCTGTTGCTCGCTATGGAGCTATTGAGCGCAGCAGTCCATGGGTATCTCTAGATGCAGACTATGGTTAGGACATTCACTTTCTGGCTGTTGACCTAGGATCCAGGTTCAGTGATATAGTCCCACCACATTCAACCACCACCTGCTTCTCTTCTATAGAAAAGGGATGACAAAGAATACAACACGAGCATTAACCTACTGTGATGTGTTAACTTTCACAAGACAATTACAAACAAAAATACAAAACAACAAGGGGAGAAGGGGAAAGGAGTGGGTGTCCACGTTCCACTGCCCCTCATTGCTGAGTAGAGCCATTCTGACTCTTAATAGTGAGTAAGGTATTTTCTCACTTTATTTTATGTTCTGTTGTTACTGGGACTATTAGACGAGTGAAGTCATTCTGTCCATCCAACATGTTGATATTGTATCTCTCATTCTTGAAGAGAATAGCCTATACAGGATCTCTGTGGTTTCTAATGCCGCGTCTTCCCAAGGCTATTCAACATTGGCCTTTTAAGTACTGTCGTTCACAAGGATTCTTACATCAACATCCTCTAATCCCAAGGTGCAACATTAAAATGTATATTCCCACAGTAAAAAGTAACAATCAGAACAGGGAAAATTCTCATACCAGAAAAAAAACATACATGTCCATTTTTCTGATATTCAAGTACATGATAATCCTACATAATAATTAATCATAATGCTGATGCAGGGAGCCTTTGTTTTTGGATTTTCTCAGGGGTTAATCCATAACTAAAACATACATTGTTTTCCCCCACTGCGTACCACAGATGAGGATAGTAGCCGCTGTGATATATTTTGTCAATGACTGCTATTTTTAGGAGTATTTATTAGAATAACTTATGCCACATGGTCCAGTCTTCTGAATATTGCAAGCAATTTATTCTCATCATTCTTCGCTTTTGTTCCTACTACAGTGAGGTGATGCGGATTGAAGGTACATCCCATCCGAACATTCATTTATATCACACGTTTACTTTAATTGTTTTTGAATTTATATTCTCCAACATGGCATCTCCCTTGCAATATTTTATGAAATGATTACATGTCCCTGCTCATATGGATTAGTTACTAATCTGTTAACAAAAGGATGGTACTAAAATTTAGCACTATAGTTCTAAGTTACAGATTATGATTTAGGAAAACAATTTATCCAAAATGAACTGAGTTCATGATATGCGTACTCATGTGTCTGTCTCCGCATGGATAAAACAAGTTAAGAGATATCCTTCACAGTGAATTTACACTATATAGAATATTTTAAAGTGGCAGTCACAAGTTCTCTACTACTATGAAGTATGTAATCAAGAGTCCCACATTGAGAAATTGTTTCTTTGAAAATGTTCTTTAGAGTTCATCTCTACAGTACATAGATTATTTGCAGATTTCTAAGCATAGATATTGAGATATATTTCACAATGCATAGAAGTTTTTATTCATATGAATATGAAATTGACAGACACTAGTTCTTTAATATGAAGTATGAATCAGGGGTCTGCTCCTACATTGAGAAAATCTCTAGAATGTGTTTCAGACATGAAAGTTGATACTCTACAGTACACATAATATTCGTAGATTATAGGCACTATTAGTTAGATATAAGTTCATAATGCCTATAAAAGACATTAACATAAGGATTAGAAATTGTAAACCATAGGAAAAATTACAGCGTGGCAGAACATGTGCTTCATTGGTAAAAATAAAATCAGACTCTAGCTTACAAGAACTGTTGAATTATCATTCTAATTAATTCTTAATTAACACACTGTTATATGTACTTTATAAAAATACATGAATACATTTTAATAATGTAGATATAACATACCAATAGTTGCAGAGACTGATATATTTCTAAGGCAAAATACCTTCTCCCCGAAGGGAAAGGTCGACTTTCTTGTGTGCTCTCTTGACTAGAAATGGCCGCTTCAGTCTTTGTTTTCCCCCTCGCCAGGATTGGCCAGGTACGGGAGAGAAAATAATCCAAAATAAATTTAGCTGTGCCACGGTCAGTCTATCGCTGTTTTATTTTCTCCTACATTAAGTAAGTTACTTAAACAGTAATTGTAAGGGGATGTTTATTTTTAAGGGAGTCAATAAATAGGAAAGGGTAGGGACGTTTTTATTATATTACACGCCTCCCCCATTTAAGCCATTGATTTCTTTCAGAAAATAAATGGTCAAGTAGTACTCTACAATTTCCGTCTTTACTGTCTCACCTAGTCTCCATTCCTTATTAATTTCTTGCATTACTTCCCTATGTTATATAAGCCACGTCCATTTTCTTTTAGTCACGACAACTGACATAACCTTAAAGGATTATTTCTATTTTAGTTAAAGAGTGTAGCACCCTCTCCACTGTTGTCAACTATTGTTTGAAATATGAGTGGTTATCTGATAATTTGTTACTTTCAAGTACTAGTTTGTCTGCATCAAACCGACTTTTTGAAGCAATTGAAATATCATCATTAAGCTTGCAATAGCCTGATGATACTGTTCATATGAGATCATTTGCTGAATTTCTTTTCCCCAATATATTTAGTCTGGCGTTAAGAACTGGAGAAAGTCCTGAGTACTTCTACATGGGTTATTAAGAAACCTAACATCTGCATTTTGCTGATTCTGGGTTTTGTGCGTCCACTCCCCTCAGATTCTTTTCCCAGCAGAAAGTCTCTTCTCTCCTTGTAGTTCATTTATGGTCTACAGTACCCACTGCTAATGTAAGCATGACTAGTTGGGATATATAACAGCTTGATTTCTCTCTCATTAGATTATCAATCTTGAGATTATGTTAAAAACCAACGGTTAATTCTGCGTCTACTGATAGCATATTAAACTCGCCCGTCTCCCTGTAAGTTAGACGTTTGTTTTAACTATAGATCTGATATTTAACGGAAGCTAAAGATGGTTCCTGTTGAATACATTTTCATCCAACACATCATGTGTTTGGGTTATTAGTCGAGGTATGGGATTTTCCCGATCAGTTTTAATAACAATCAGTTTGAGTAGTGTCCCTTTCTCTTGCGGGTTTACCCGGAGAATCTCGTCTAACATGTAAACAAGGTCCAACTTTTCTAGATTTCCGTTCTGAACCGAATATTCCGGGAAACATGAATCTATCAGAAATGAAGTAATTCTTAGCTTACTCTCTCTGCTTTTCCTTCTAACCTAGATCTATTTTACGCTAGAATCCTTATTAGTAATTCTAACCTATGTGTTTGAGTTTCACTCTGTATTTGTTGTTTTGGTTTTGAATTACGAGAAATTTTTGCGGCTTGGCGTACATTGATCGTCGTCTGCCTCCCTCCAGGTTTTAGACTATTTTCAACTTAGCAACATACATTATTATGTAGGTTCAGACGTATTGTCTCCTACTATATATAATCAGTTCAGTGAGAAGTTAAAAGCCCCTTTAGGGTTTCCTGTGATAGTCTTCCAGACAATCAAGTTGCGGGTTTCCTCCCAGTTATGGATGTGGATTACTAGTTTTGTAAAATTACTATTACATCTGTATATCCCTCTAATACTGGCGTCTCCTGAGTTGTGTCCTCAAGATAACAGGTAAGGTACTCTTAATGTTTCTCCCCAGTTTTGTTTTCATCCGTTTAATACGTGGAAACTCTGGATTTATTTAGATTGACTAAGGTCTATCTTTGAACTTTATAAAATTTACTAGCTGGATTCCTGATTGAAATTCCTAATCTAGTAAACATCAAGCAATTCTTCAGCTATTTTCTCCAATTTGTTTGGGTTTTTACACAGCTATATTCCATTTTTCTAGCATGGGTTCACTGTATAAGTTTTAGGCTTTTCCCTCTCTTTTACGTCAAGAGGTTGGGTATCTATAACAGCATCTATTTCAAGAGTTGTTTATTTAATTGTTGCTTTCCCGATTTATCAGTTTTTAGCTATCTCTGTCAGTCGGATCTGCTTTCACATATTTAATGCTGGCAATCATCCAAATCAGAACTGAGATGTAGAAATCTGTTTCGTCTTGCGATTGATTTCTGATTCACCTACCTATTAGTAGGCTTCGAGCATTATCTAGAATTTCGTTACTCGGTTAGTTTAAAGAAAATACAATTGATTCGCGCACCTCTATTGTACCACTTATTTTGCCCTATTTAATTCTTCCCTTATGAGAATATGAATGTTAGTTAGGCAATTCTTGAAATAACTTTATGTAAGCTAATCGCTAACTAAAAAGTTGTTTCTCTCCTCCTTTTGATGAGGACTTCTCATAGTGAACATTCCACTTAATGAGAATTAAACTGTAAATTTCAAAGTTAAGGAGCCAATTTCTGAAATGTTCAGTCTCTTACTAGAGATTGGCACAGATTTTTTCCGGTATCTCCTGAAATCTATTTGAAATTCCAATTTCTTAAGTTAATTCTTTAATTATACCTTTTACATACCTATACGGTCTGTTTCCGCTACCATCAATAATGGAATCGGGGTGGATAATTTAAAGAAATACCTTATATTCTCTTGGGTCAGTAAGTGAGTTGATCAGTTTCACTTACATCACCAGGTGAATAGTTTGGTTTTGACCCTCATTAACATATGGGCCCTCTGAGTTAGTTATTAATAACTACTCATATCACCGGTGGGATAGCATAAGTGTCTATATGGCTTTTCTTCCTAAGTATCCATCAGTTATTCACTTTACTTTACTACCGGTGTTGTAGAACATGTTATGTCATATGAAAAAAAGGATTAAATTAGGGTGCCCCTAAATACTGCAAATTCTTACAATATTCCTTCCCTTCCATTAACTATGTCTACATTTTTGCAAGTGGTGGTTTAGGCCTTAACCTTAGTTCATTTACTTTAGTTACTGCTATTTTCCCCTGGTTTAATTCATCTCTCAGGTATTATTTACTGTCCTACTGAATCATCATTTGTTGATAAATTTTTTCCTTTAAAAAAAATTTCTTGGATTTTTAACTTATCTGTCCTAATTATCTATAAAATTGTCTATCACTCTCTGCTGCCTTGGTAACTTTTCAATATTACATGAATTATACAAGCAGATCAAGCATGAAAATACAATGATAATCAATGACAAAATAGTTAATTAACACATGATTCATATGTAGGAACTAAACCTTATGGATACATAATATAGTAGTGTGTTCATGACTACACCACTTTTAAACCATTTAAAGAGAATATCAGAGTAGCAGAACCATACCTCAAACATCAAATGGGAATGACTATGAATTCTAAACATTTACTGAATTACCTATCTTATGTGAGTTTACCATCCCAGAGACCTTACTACTGGAGGTTCATTACTGGACTTAGTTTCCCATCAATAAGATATAAAATATGAGTTTTTAAAAAAATCTCATACTCAACAACCAACTACATGATGCATCTACCAGAATCAAGATATTACCTGTGAACAGTTTTGTACCAAAAAAAAAAAAAAAACTATATTTATCTGAGCCATTATGGGTTCACATAACACTTGACTCAGCTCATACTAATGAGTGATTAGGTCAGTTACTAACACTATAACATTCTGAAGTGACTTGGTTTACCTGCGAGAGGTTTTCCCTGAATTCATCTACCCACAATAATACACAATTTGTGATGTTTACCATGAGTTTTAAATTCACGGACGATGCCCACACATGTGGGATGTGGATTTTAATTCCTGAGAATATTGTTAAGATGTCTAGTGGGTTTTATTGATTCTCTGGTCACTGGTTAGAATGCAGGGTGATCAGGGATATTTACCACAAATCCCAGGAGAAAAGAGTTCAATCCTTGAAACAACGGCATCTGTGTGTAGGTTTCCCTTACCACTTCATCACCCTTTAAATTAACTATAATGCTAGAAGGATATTGATTGCTCACAACATATAACAACCACTTGTTGGACACCACATTTACTTGATGTACACAACACTTTTGGACAAACAGTTTAGGTATTAACTCAAGATCTGTAGTTACATATATATAGGTGTAATAAACACTATGCATTTTCAGACAGTCATGGGAATTAGTTGCATTATTACAATATAGTACCCAGTGACCCCAGAAAAAAAAACAAGGTTATTACAAACAACACAACAACCACAAATTGGTTCTGCTAACTTGACTCATTGTACCTAGATAAAATCACATTGGTCTAGGTGCAGAAACCCAACATATATATATATATTTGTTTCTGACACCATGTACAATTATCATATTTAAAAATAATGAGTTGATGTCAAAATACTATTTACCTTAACCATCATTGGTTATACCTCATTACCCACTAACACACTCTTTATGTCATAGAAGAAAAAAACACACACATGAAAACAGTTGATACTAATAATTAAATTAATTAATTATAGTGTTCATTTAGGCATTGCCGATGGGTATTCTTCTCCAGTGCAAAGCAGTTAATGTCCATATTTATCCGTGATAAATAATAATAATATTATAATAAATACTCACAGTCATGTTTAATGTCCACTGCAGTTTGTTGCGGAACTACTTATAATCCTTATTAGGAAATAAATTCACCACATATCTCCTCCGTGGAGCTGAATTCAAGAATCTTCTTTGCGAACGGCTTGGTGTCAGTGTGAAATTGAGGCCTGGGTTGGTCATACCTTCAGGAGATGCATCTTGAGTCTTGGACTAAGGTTCTTCCCTATATCACCATATCCGATGAAAAGGATGCCTACCTTTCAGCGTCTCGGCTTATAATATCCGAATCTCAATTTTGTTCCCACAGATTTTTCACCCACCTAGTCATTAGTCTA
The DNA here is from genome assembly GCA_014155875.1 of Cepaea nemoralis. Taxonomy (NCBI): domain Eukaryota; kingdom Metazoa; phylum Mollusca; class Gastropoda; order Stylommatophora; family Helicidae; genus Cepaea; species Cepaea nemoralis. The sequence goes on along the minus strand of JACEFZ010024146.1, from coordinate 7,862 downwards.
TAACCTATTCCACCGTTATTGGCATTTAGGCTGACATGGGACCAGCACAGAGTTCTGATTCATTATTTACTTTTAGTGTAGACATACAATTCTGCTTGTTATTCATTTGGTTCTTCTGGAATCAATTCCAGGATTCTGCTGCAGGCATGGAACTGAAGAATATTGACTCCACCACATATCCAGGGTTGCAAGCCATCAGGTGATTCCTGTGGTTGCAGGCGTAGAGGCATTTACTCCGCTAGCTGCTTTCATATGGTCTTTTTATGTATTCAGGTTTGGGAACCTTAAGGTAATCTGGTGTAGGTATGGTTTTCAGTTGGTACCTTGGTTGTATTGGTTCAATGTCTTCTTCCCATTTGTTTGAGTGGGTGTTCATAGCTAGAACTTGGTGTTGCATGGCTGGAACCTTATGTTTGACTGTTGCAGCTGTGAGATGTTCTTTCGAAGACTTATCCATTGTGGATATTAACTTGGTAATCCAACCAACAGTTGAAGGTTACTCACTGTTGTTAGTTTTCGTAACTTGAAGAAGGATTGTCCCAGTTTCACTGACTTGGTTGAATGATGAGGCCATAGGTGATACTTCTCAGAAGTAACGCAAACGATACACTGTTGTCAGTACTCTGATGATCTTCATCTTTGTAGATTATTAGATCTTGAAGTCCATCCTGGATATTCCTACTAAAATAGGACTTAATCACTCACCCAGTCAGTTGTCTTCTAATTTATCTGTTGCTCGCTATGGAGCTATTGAGCGCAGCAGTCCATGGGTATCTCTAGATGCAGACTATGGTTAGGACATTCACTTTCTGGCTGTTGACCTAGGATCCAGGTTTCAGTGATATAGTCCCACCACATTCAACCACCACCTGCTTCTCTTCTATAGAAAAGGGATGACAAAGAATACAACACGAGCATTAACCTACTGTGATGTGTTAACTTTCACAAGACAATTACAAACAAAAATACAAAACAACAAGGGGAGAAGGGGAAAGGAGTGGGTGTCCACGTTCCACTGTCCCTCATTGCTGAGTAGAGCCATTCTGACTCTTAATAGTGAGTAAGGTATTTTCTCACTTTATTTTATGTTCTGTTGTTACTGGGACTATTAGAGGAGTGAAGTCATTCTGTCCATCCAACATGTTGATATTGTATCTCTCATTCTTGAAGAGAATAGCCTATACAGGATCTCTGTGGTTTCTAATGCCGCGTCTTCCCAAGGCTATTCAACATTGGCTTTTTAAGTACTGTCGTGCACAAGGATTCTTACATCAACATCCTCTAATCCCAAGGTGCAACATTAAAATGTATATTCCCACAGTAAAAAGTAACAATCAGACCAGGGAAAATTCTCATACTAGAAAAAAAAACATACATGTCCATTTTTCTGATATCAAGTACATGATAATCCTACATAATAATTAATCATAATGCTGATGCAGGGAGCCTTTGTTTTTGGATTTTCTCAGGGGTTAATCCATAACTAAAACATACATTGTTTTCCCCCACTGCGTACCACAGATGAGGATAGTAGCCGCTGTGATATATTTTGTCAATGACTGCTATTTTTAGGAGTATTTATTAGAATAACTTATGCCGCATGGTCCAGTCTTCTGAATATTGCAAGCAATTTATTCTCATCATTCTTCGCTTTTGTTCCTACTACAGTGAGGTGATGCGGATTGAAGGTACATCCTATCCGAACATTCATTTATATCACGCGTTTACTTTAATTGTTTTTGAATTTATATTCTCCAACATGGCATCTCCCTAGCAATATTTTATGAAATGATTACATGTCCCTGCTCATATGGAGTAGTTACTAATCTGTTAACAAAAGGATGGTACTAAAATTTAGCACTATAGTTCTAAGTTACAGATTATGATTTAGGAAAACAATTTATCCAAAATGAACTGAGTTCATGATATGCGTACTCATGTGTCTGTCTCCGCATGGATAAAACAAGTTAAGAGATATCCTTCACAGTGAATTTACACTATATAGAATATTTTAAAGTGGCAGTCACAAGTTCTCTACTACTATGAAGTATGTAATCAAGAGTCCCACATTGAGAAATTGTTTCTTTGAAAATGTTCTTTAGAGTTCATCTCTACAGTACATAGATTATTTGCAGATTTCTAAGCATAGATATTGAGATATATTTCACAATGCATAGAAGTTTTTATTCATATGAATATGAAATTGACAGACACTAGTTCTTGACTATGAAGTATGAATCAGGGGTCTGCTCCTGCATTGAGAAAATCTCTAGAATGTGTTTCAGACATGAAAGTTGATACTCTACAGTACACATAATATTCGTAGATTATAGGCACTATTAGTTAGATATAAGTTCATAATGCCTATAAAAGACATTAACATAAGGATTAGAAATTGTAAACCATAGGAAAAATTACAGCGTGGCAGAACATGTGCTTCATTGGTAAAAATAAAATCAGACTCTAGCTTACAAGAACTGTTGAATTATCATTCTAATTAATTCTTAATTAACACACTGTTATATATACTTTATAAAAATACATGAATACATTTTAATAATGTAGATATAACATACCAATAGTTGCAGAGACTGATATATTTCTAAGGCAAAATACCTTCTCCCCGAAGGGAAAGGTCGACTTTCTTGTGTGCTCTCTTGACTAGAAATGGCCGCTTCAATCTTTGTTTTCCCCCTCGCCAGGATTGGCCAGGTACGGGAGAGAAAATAATCCAAAATAAATTTAGCTGTGCCACGGTCAGTCTATCGCTGGTTTATTTTCTCCTACATTAAGTAAGTTACTTAAACAGTAATTGTAAGGGGTTGTTTATTTTTAAGGGAGTCAATAAATAGGAAAGGGTAGGGACGTTTTTATTATATTACATACCCTTTGTACACCTACGAGTTGATATTCGTGCGGTACAAAGAAGAATCCCTGTATGTCTGTCTAAACCAGGTTGTTGACAACCAGTATTTCATTTTCTGCTCATTGTGGGCGTTTGAACCGAGCAGTCATTTAGCAGGATTTTCGTTCTGTCGACATTTGAACCTGCCATCTACTAGATGACATTAGAAAACAGCAAGTTAAATGGTTCGGCCATATAACCAGGCTACCCAACTGACAGTATACAGCAATAAGCAACGATGTGCACACCAAATGGAACCAGACGAAGAAGCCGACCATGTAAAATAAGGACAGAGGGAATAATAGAGTCCATAGGAGTGTCGATATTTGAAGCCCATAAACGGGCAATCTCCCGATGTTTATACTTCATCTCGACACCATGAAGTACAAGAGGAACAAAATGAGATGAGATTAGATCTAATATTAAATTATTTGACGGACATTAGACCTTCTTCTTCTTCATCGTTCTTCCGGAGTCTTTTTTTTCGGATGTGATTGCGATGTGCCTGTTTACAGTGAGCTGCGATACTGCGCCTTTAGGCCGACACATCCGACTTCTGCGGGCGTTTGTTGACCGAGTTAACCTTCCCGCATATACCACGTAATGGATTTGCTATCCGAGCAATATTCTATTTTGTGCCACTGGGACGTTTTTTCCACCTTTCACTCACAAACGCACCAAATGTCCAGCTGTCATTTTACGAGGTCCACAATTCATACATCAGTATCTCCTATTGTGAGCGCCTGTAACAAGCGAGGATTGCATCTCTGTGATCCCCACCTTAGCGTATCGGATAATGATATTCATCAGAGCCACACCGATGAGCGACCACACCAGTTGCCAGGATGTGAAAGTGAAAGTAAATAACCACTGTGCCCCTTTGAATGAAGACAACTGCAGCTCTCTCTCTCTCTCTCTCTCTCTCTCTCTCTCTCTCTCTCTCTCTCTCTCTCTCTCTCCTCTCTCTCTCTCTCTCTCTCTCTCTCTCTCAATGAGCTTTCGATTCGGACATTCCACATAATGGATTTGCTCTCCAAGAACTATTCCATTTCGTGCCCCTGGGACACTTTTGCCACCGGTATTTATGTGGCATGAATTGTGGGAGGCTAAGATCTTCTTCGTGCTTCTTTAGATGTAAAGCTGAATATGGTTAAAGAAAGCTACAGTCAACTTGAGCTTGTTGACATCTCCAAAGAGATAGTCCTCACATGAAGCAGATGTGGGCCAAAATATCTTTCTCTCCTCTGCATATATTGGGCACGCCTGCACCAAATGTCCAGCTGTCATTTTACGAGGTCCACAATTCATACATCAGTATCTCCTATTGTTAGTTTATTGAACAAGTAGTATTTCAGCCTGTTATGTCCTGTGCGGAGTCTGAAGATTGCTTCTTGTTCTCTTCGGTGAGTTTGTAATATGCATCATCCTTCTGGTGGCCTGGATACTCTGATTCCCATTTGGTTCTATAAGTGCTTTTTATAAACCTCTTTGCCTCATTATAGGTTATGTCTATATCAGGCTGTGGTATTCGTCCACCCTCTTTTGCCAGCCTGTCAGCCTCTTCATTTCTAGGTATACTGCAATGTGATGGGATCCACTGTATTACAATTTTTTTTGGATTTCTGGCATAGACCATGAAGTACTGCTCTTAGGTCAGCTAGTTCTGTGCTGTTTTTGATATTGAGACAACTGACTTTGCATCTGTGAAGATAGCCATTTGTTTCTCTTTATTTTCCTCCATCAAGAGCATTTCTGCTTCAGTTTTCAACGCCTCTAACTCTGCTGTGAAGTTACTTGAAAATTGGCCAGTTGCCACTAACTGTGTTTTTTTCACTCCATGTTTTAAATTAAGACGATATCCCCCTACTCCATTTTCTGTTGAATTTTTGGCTGATCCATCTGTATATGTATGGGTCCAATTCCTACTTGGATAATGTTCTTTTATGTGATTTAGGGCGAACTTTCTTCTATCTGTTTCATTCTGAGCGTTCTTTTTCTCAATACCAGGAATGTTTTCTGTCATTTCAGGCAGTTGCTGCTGTCTCCAAGCTGAGAACTTGTGTGCATTGTAAATGGGTTTGAGTGTGATATGTTAAGTATAGGATCTGCTCTAATCTTTCGTTTTGCAGTTTCGACAAAGTTGCTACGCTTCGGTCTTCCATTTCCAAAACCAATAAATCTTTTATACATAGGGTGGTCTGTCAATCTTCTAAATGTTTCTACTTTTTGCTGGGCTCTACTATCTCTTCGACCCTGCATTGGCTGTAAACAAGTGGTCTTTTCTAGTTCGTTATTAGGCGTTGTCTTCAGGCTTCCAGTTATGATTCGCATTCCTTGATTTTGGACTCTACTTATTTTGTTAAAGTTTGAGTTAACCATTTTGTCAATTTAGTAGGGTGCATGATTGATGGACACCATTTACCTATGATTTTGGTGTGTGCTGATGCGTGTCAGAAGTATTTCTGATCTCTGCATCTCTAGGGGCCACGAACTCCGAGATCCCCTGCCAGTTTTGTCCAACTTTAGACTTAAGGAATGATGATAAAGCTATTCAAGCCTGGTGGAAATGGAGAACCACAGTTTTGGGAGATCGGAAAGGCATAGAACTCAGAAAGTGCACGGTGACAGTGGACGCTAAGCCACTGAACGCATCAGTGGCATATGCATGAGCGCCTGTAACAAGCGAGGATTGCATCTCTGTGATCCCCACCTTAGCGTATCGGATAATGATATTCATCAGAGCCACACCGATGAGCGACCACACCAGTTGCCAGGATGTGAAAGTGAAAGTAAATAACCACTGTGCCCCTTTGAATGAAGACAACTGCAGCTCTCTCTCTCTCTCCTCTCTCATCTCTCTCTCTCTCTCTCTCTCTCTCTCTCCTCTCTCTCTCTCTCTCTCTCTCTCTCTCTCTCTCTCTCTCTCTCGCTATATATATATATATATATATATATATATATATATATATATATGTTCTCATCATGTTCCTCTTGTACCTTGCAGTGTCGTGGTGAAGTATAAACATCGTGAGAGTGCCCGCTTATGGGCTTTATGTATCGATATTCCCATGGGATCTGTTATTACCCTGCGTCCATCGTTTACTATGTATATATGAGATGAGATTGGATGCGATGAGATTGCTGGAAAGGTAATCCTATGCCAGATATCTTCATTGGAGTGTTTAGTGTGAGATCTTCACATATTACTAAGCGACGGCATAATGGTATGTGTGCCCAGTTTCTTTTCTCGCCGCCATTTTAGTGATCACGTGTTGTCAAACAGTATGTTCCGTCTATAAGATGGTTCATGAAAAAAAAAAAAAGCTTCATGGCTGCAATCTGACCCGGAAAAAGCGAACTGAAAAGGAACGGTAATTCTCAGTCCCTAAAATGCCTTTAAATCTATCATTTCTGGCGAATCGCGCAAATATAGCTTCGCTATAAGCAAACACAACACGGCTAACATCCTTCCCACAACACACAAGAAGGAAGAAGAGATAGAAGACATCGCTTACCCCAGTCTGTTTAAACATTACGCTAATTAATAATACTCATTTTCGCTGTACTTCTGTTACACACCCTCCTAAACGAAGCAAAATACAACAGAAACAGAATGGAACAAATAAAGAAACGTAAGTGATAACGACACAGGCGCATTACAAGAAAAAGAAATCACATAATGAAAGAAAAACAAATAGCATAGTGTGCATTCCTTGGGGTCGCAGTAGCTGAATAATTATAGAAACAGAATAGAAAATATGCAGTCGCTGGGGAAAATGTAAGCCATCGTTCAACGCGATTTTCCAGATATCTAGAAACTCACGAAAATAATCAGAAAGAATATTTGCTGCTTTTAGCGACGGGTATCAATTTATTCGTCCTTACTCCGTGCAGTGTGGGGGTCTAGATGTTTCTTTTTCATATCACGCCTTGCTACAAGCTGTTGTTTCTGTCAATAGACGTTGTGAAAGCAGGCGGTGATGTTTGTTGACTGGATATGGCACTGCCAAATGTGAGTGGAAATCGGAGGTAATGTCGGAAATGATGCTACCTGGGCCGTTTCTGTAGACAGTGGCATTGCTTTTTTCCTCGTTCTTCTTGTTCTTCGTGTTCTTGTTCATATTCTTCTTCTTCTTCTTCTTCTTCTTCTTCTTCTTCTTCTTCTTCTTCTTCTTCTTCTTCTTCTTCTTCTTCTTCTTCTTCTTCTTCTTCTTTCTTCTTCTTCTTCTTCTTCTTCTTCTTCTTCTTCTTCTTCTTCTTCTTCTTCTTCTTCTTCTTCTTCTTCTTCTTCTTCTTCTTCTTCTTCTTCTTCTTCTTCTTCTCATTTTTTGCTTCGTCTTCTGCTTCGTCTGCCTCCACATTTGCTCCTTCTTCTATTGCTATTGGAAGTCTTTGCTTTTATAGGTAGACATCCCTCACCTGGATGTACGCTGCCGAACATGTCGGAGTAAAGGATAATTAACATATTGACCAGCTGGCAAATACTGCATCAATACAAGTGTGAGAGGAATGGACAGGGCTGATATAATCAATGCAGCAGGGAATCAACCGGCCGATACTGAAGAGACTCAGGAGCTAGTCCGACCACACGACCCGAGAGTCAAGTCTGGCCAAGCACTTCGAGGTCACGAGAGGAGAGATCATAATGAACTCATGGGAACAGCCAGCGGAAATACTTTTGAACGGCTGCTACATTGGAAGAGTCAGCACGCATGGGAATGCCCGATCTGCAGTGACGTCAATCGTAAGAGCTCAGCATAACATGTGTAGATCGTCACAACCAATGGACGTTTGTGATGAAATGATAGGATTTAACTGATTCAGTGCCAAGCAAAAAGTGGGGTTGGACCAGACATGATGCACAATAAAATAAATCAACAACTATTATAATGTAAAATATTATTCAGTAAGCACTGCAATTGCTGAAAATGCCACGAAACAAAAAAAAAAACCAAAA
>JACEFZ010024145.1:0-50598 GCA_014155875.1 Cepaea nemoralis | reverse complement strand
GAAACGGTGATGCTGTCATCTACACAGATGGGTCTGTCGTCCGACATGTGAGAAGCTCATGGGTCTTCATGGCTCGGACCGGAGGGAGAATTGTGAAGGAGGACTCTGGTGCTTTCACTGAAACCACAAGTAGCCTGACTATGGAAGTCATGGCAGTAAGTAAAGCAATAACATGGCTCGAGACACAGACATTCACTAGGGCATGTTTCCTTAGCGACTCAATGAACATGATCAAGAGGATAGAGGAGGGGTCGATCCGAAGAGAATGGTTGCTGCCTCTGGAGCGGTCTCGGCTTGCAAAGATTAGTTTCATCTTCGTGCCAGGGCATGCGGGAGTACAAGCTCGCAGGTGAGGCTACTGTGGAGGGCGGACGCGCCATGGACCAGGCTGACATTCTGAATGCTCTACGAGTAGTAAGACTTTTGCGTGAACCAAGTGATGACTGAATCTACAACCATGGCCAGACTGCAAGAACAGCAAATTAAAAGAGGGGTGGCCAAACAAGAACACTACGCAGGGAGCCAAAGAAGATTGATAAACCAACACAGAACTGGCGTCGTTAGCCGCTACACGCTGTGGGATTTGCTGAGGAGGGGATCCGAGCACTTATGGACTGAATGGTTCGATGTGCAATGAGGATGATCTGTCGACTAACTAACTAACTAAGTAACTAACAACAGTTTCCTTCTCTGCAACGAGCAATTATATCATAATTCTCTGCTTACAATGCAAGTATTTAACGCTGTTATGTGCCCTGTTGGGTTGTAATTTGGTGCACACAATCAGCACATGCCATAGTTGTACAAATGTCATGCTTCTATCTTCATTGTTAGTTGAGAAAAACGATGTGGTGCGTTACTATCTGAACGCCCCTCGTGTGCGTTGTTTTTTCACATCTCACCAGCTAAAATCATCATCATCTTCTTATTATCATATTCGACATCAATGTAATCTTCTTCTTCACTTTCATCATCACCATCATCATCATCATCATCATCATCATCACCATCACCATCATCATCATCATCATCATCATCATCATCATCTTCTTCTTCTTCTTCTTCTTCTTCTTCTTCTTCTTCTTCTACCTCTTCTTCTTCTTCTCCCTTCCCAGGAGGGTTGAAAAGTTAAAATTAGTAGCCTGTCGATGACCCGCAAACTACACAAGTCAGCATCACCTCCACGTGATGTAGACTGGAAAACCATGACCGCGAGGCCATAGGCCAACAGGGCTCTGGCTCGCCAGTGGGAATGGATTCCCCTTGGTCAGATGTTTGTCCTAAACCTGTGCCATGGACCGATATGAGGTAGACAGGGGTAAACTGATAGAGTAAGAACATGTTTACCATAGAAAAGTAATTGGCATAGTGAGAACGGTTCACATGATCACTGTGAACAAATATACACGACTAAGTTGAGGGAAGTCTGTGAGCAACGGATGATGATGATGAAGACCAAAGGGAAGTCAGTCAGAGAAGTTGCGTATCACGTCTCGAGGTATGGTGTCCGCCTCGAGTGCTGGAGGTCCCGGGTTCAAGCCAAGGTGAGGGCCGGGATTTTCCCACGTGGACTTCTAGTAAAAAAAAAATTTCCCCTGGTCTCTGGGTAGTGAGATCGGACGCTTGTTTGTATTGCTGCGCACGTAAAAAAATCCGTTGGCAGATGGAAATCGAAAAAGAGTAGACTAACGGCGCTGTCCGGGCACAATTTCAAGTTAAAAAAATTAGCCAAAGTATTTCAGGATCCTCGCCGGTGCTACGGAGTTCTTGCACTGAGCTGAGATTCTCCAGACTCAGGCTTGAGTTAGGAGTAGAACGGAACACTTATGGGTTACACCCGTGTACCGAGATGTTGATCCGTCGACTAAACTAAACTAAACAATAGGCATAATGAACATCTGCTGTTTTATTATAAAGAAGAAGAATTTATAGAAACAATGAAAATGATGAAAATTTGACTTATGGGAATTGTGGACACCAGAATAACATGGAACGGATGCAAGGAGATCCGCAACAGTTATATGTTTGTCTACTCAGGAGTGGAAGAAAGGGCAAGACACAGTGTAGGAATAGTCATTGAACCACGGCTAGCAAGAAGTGTATTAGAAATTTTATATATATATATATATATATATATATATATATATATATATATATATATATATATATATATATATATATATAATATATATATATATATATATATATACAAAGCAGTGAGAATAAAAGAACAGACAATTACTACACATATACAAATATACGCACCATGTAATACCCCAAAACGAAAACAAAAATGAGCAGGAATGCGAGGAGTTGTCCGAAGACATCCGTGACGTACTAAATAAAATGGAGAAGCAGGAAAACATCATAGTTATGGGAGACTTCAATGCAAGACTAGGGCATGGCAGAACGAGTATAGAAAAACGTCTTGGAGCATGTGGAGATCGACATAATGAAAGAAAAGATAATGAAAGTAGACTGATAGAGTTATGCGGCCAACATGACCGCTGTATAACAAACACATTTTATAAACACAAAGACTCACAAATATACACCAGGTATAAATTGAACGATGTAGATACCAAAAGTCAAATTGATTTTATATTAACAATAAATAAGAGGAAGAGAAATATATTAGATGCAAGGGCAGTGCCCAACTTAAGCATAAACACAGACCATACCGCAGTTATTGTCACAATAAGAACCAACAGAAAAAGTACGCAATGACCAGGAAAATACAGGCCATGTGAATCAGTAAACTTAAAGAACCTCACCCTAAGGGCAGTGAGAAAATAGTATGAAAAATAACTAACTGAACCCTTTGTAAAAATTACCTATAGACAGGAAAACGGTGGAAAAAGAATGGGAGATGTTCAAATTAAGCATTCTAACCACTGCACAAATAGCATGTGGCAGCACGAAAGAACGCAAAAACGGATAAAGAAAACAACAAGCGCCTGGAACGCAGGGGTAAATGAAGTTGTAAAAGAAATATTTAAAAAATTTTAAAATTGGGCGAAGAGCAAACATGTCCGTTATTACATAAAATATAGAATAGCAAGAAGGCGTGTGAATACAATAGTAAAGAGAGACAAACCAAAAGACTAGGAGAAATATGGAGAAACCCTAAATAAAACTACAAGGCAGCAACTATAAACTTCTGTAAAATGATCAGTGCAACGAGAACCAGAGCAGAACCCTTTGACCAAACTAAAATAATTAACAGCGAAATAGGAGAACCAATAACTGAACAAAAACAAATCCTTGAAAGATGGAGGCAGTACTTCTTACAACTTCTCGAAATACCATCACATGCCACAGGAACTTAGGAAACCGGGATAGATGCCATCGAAGAGCTAGAACCAGACATACTAAACGAAGAAATTAGAGAAGCCGTCAGCTTAACCCAAATACCAAATGAATTAATTAAAGCAGCAAGAGAAGTAGGAACGGCATGGCTACATAGACTGTTTAACCATGTTTGGGTAGAACAACTGACACCACGAGACTGGGGAACCACCATAATCATTCAAATTTAAAAATACAAAAGCAGTAAAAGAGACTGCACACACTACAGAGGCATGTTTTTTTTTTGTTTTTGTTTTTTGGTGTTTGAGACATACTTGCAAAATATTTTGCAACACTCAAGAGAAACGATTACAAAATACAATAGAACTCCAGCTAAGAGGAACACAACTTGGATTTGGGAAAAACAAAGGATGCATAGATGCCATTTTTGCTCTTAGACAACTTATAGAAATACCAATTGAATTTAATGAAACATCCTACTTAGCCTGTAGACCAAGAAATGGGTTTGATAGAGTAGAGAGAAACAAGCTTTAGGAAATCCTTAAACGATATGGAGTAAGTGTCTAACAAACGTGTGTAGAAGCTTATACACGAACAGTAAATGCAAAGAACACTTCACCGTAAGATCCGGAGTACAAGAAGATGTGTCCTGTACAATCTCTTGTCCATAACCTACATAGATAGCATATGTAAAGAAACCAGCCAAACAGATACCGCAAGAACACCGCATGAAGAACAGAACACAGAAGAAGAACCAACAGCAAATTACAACATTAAAGAACTCTTATTTAAATCGGAAGTATAATTTTTTTTTTTAAGTATACTTGCATATACTTTACAAGACTTTGCAGACAACACCAGCAGCTTACTGTCGTTGTTGATGTCTTGGTAAGTTTACGTTCAGTAGTTTGCCATTGCTTTCTGAACGACCGGTTCACATACCTTTCCGTAAGAAACCAACGCCACACGATCCACTGCCGAATCTCGTGCAGCTATATTTGGTACGTGGGTATACGGGATTACGACCAGCGTCCTTGACACCTTTCCCGGGGAGACCGGCCGGAAGTAGAATTACAAGGCAACATTAATAGTCTAAACGAAGTGTGTATGGAACATAACATGAAAAAAATAGCACCAGTAAAACAGAAGTAATGACTATAACCAAAGAAGAAAAGACAACAGAGATTCACCTACAAGAACACTCCCTGAAACAAGTAAAGGACTTCAAATACTTAAGAAGTATAATATCATCAAATGGCAAATGAGAAGACGAGAGTGAAAATAGATTCAATAAGGCAAACCAACTCATTGGACAAATGACACCAGTACTAAAGAACAAACATGTGTCAATAATTACTAAAATAACCACAACACAATCTTCCCATCAACTCTATGCTCTCAATGCCAAACCTGGACAATAACAGAAAAAAGAGAAAGGAAAAATCACACCAACATAATTGAGATTCCTGAGAAGAATACTCAATGTATCAAGAAGAGAGAAAATCAGAAATTAAGAAATTGGGACTCAAGTGGGGGTTATAGAAGCGCTGGATTTTATTATAAGGCAGCAAGTCAAATGGTTTGGCCATGTAACTAGGTTACCAACTAACAGGATACCACAACAAGCAATGATGAACAGACCATATGGAAGCAGATGAAGAGGCCGACCGCGTAAACAATGGACAGAGGGAAAAGCAGAGTCAATGGGAATCTCGATACACGAAGCCCATGAACGGGTACCCACCCGCTATTTATACTTCACTTCAACACTGAAAGGTACAAGAGGAACAAGATGAGATGAGATTACTATCTTTATTGAAGACTTTATTGTATTACTAATTTATCTTGTAGAACCTTTGATACAATTTAAATTTATTTTCCTAACACCATGTATGATTGTGTGTGTGTGTGTGTGTGCGTGCGTGCGTGCGTGCGTGCGTGTGTGTGTTGTTGTTTTTTTATAAGTCTATCCTAGGTTTAGGGACATGAAGTATGTTCTGTATGTCTAGTGTTATATTTAAACAATGGCCAAAATGTAGCTTGGAGTATTTTGAAATAGGAATTTGTGAATTAGTTCGGTCTTATTAAAATAAAAAGTAAGCGTTTGTGGTGTGGAATTAACTGAAGACGTTAATGTAGACTAGAATTGTCAGTAAGATTGTTAGTATTAATTAAACGCACTGCCGTTTTCTGTAGTGAATAAAGGTGTTTTGTAATTGATTTGGATCATCCATCCCGGTTTATGGAGCAATAGTCGATATATTATTGTATGTCGGGAGTACAGAATATCTTTCTTGTGTTTTCATCAAGGAAATTTTTAAGTTTGGCAAGGTGGTATACATATTTGGCTATTTGTTTAACGAGAGCATGAACATGGCAATTAAATTTTAGATGTCGATCAATGATAAGACCCAGTGCTTTGTGCTCGGTTACACTTTCAACAAGCGTGCTACCAATGTGCAGCTGAAGAATTATCTGTGAGCTTAGAGTGTGAAGTCTTTGCCTGGTTGCTATTAGCTCAGATTTGGTTTTTAGGAATATTAATTTGCATGCGGTTTGCATAACTCCAGTTAACTACACTATTTAATTCATGTTGCAAGTAAGATTCTAGCACATAATAATCAAACGCGTTTATATATACTGTGCGGTAGTCTGCAAATAGATCGCAGAAATACGAAAGTTATAAGGGAAAATCATGTATATAAATGGCAAATAACAGATGACCAAGTATATATCCACGAGGTACTACAATATTAATTATAATGGTTTGAGATAACGATGTATTGTGTAATACTAGTTGCTTTCTGCCCAATAAAAAGGACTTATCAATATCACTATATAAAATGCTTACTTTCATTGTTTCTAGTTATTTAATTAAAATGGTATGATCTATCATATCGAATCCTTTTCTAAAGTCTATAAACATCACCGGCTTCGTGGCTTAGAGGTTAGCGACTTTTCTCCGTAATCTCGTATACTCTCGTGGGTAACGTGATGACGGTGAGAATCAGCAGTGATTCGAATCGCATCGGTAACTTACGGGGTATGTGAGCTGGCCGCTCAGAAAGCAATGGCAAACTACTGAGCGTACTCTTGCCAAGAAATCAAGATACAGCTGAAAGATGCTGGTGTTAACAGCGATGTCCTGTAAAAGGATATGCAAAAAAGAATAAATAAATAAACACAGTTCCATATATAGTTTTGTTGTTAATATTTGGTGCCAGATTTCTGTTTACGTTTGTTAGGACCTTATGACAAGACAGTTTGTTCGAAACTCTGACTGACTGTCAACAATTAGTTTGTGGGGAACTATGTGTTCTATAGTATGTCCACATTTGTTTGCCGCAATATAAACATCCATATCTCAGTAACCAACTGAGGGAAAATTATGAGATTTAGTATATAACTTTATCATTATGTCCACCCAACAAACAAAATTTTCTTCTGGAGATTTTACAGCAGATTTCAAAGTTTGTTTATATGCGGTATATAATTTACGGGTCTGAGATGAAATTCATAATTTTAAATGTATTACAGAATAGCCAGACAATCAGGGCTCAATGTTGAACATTGTACGTGTTTTGAAGGGATTGGCCTTATGCCAACTACCCGCGTTGTTCAAACAAGGACTGTTTAGAGGTGTCTGAAAATGTGGGTTATTTCATGAAACCTGATTAATATGTTGTTGTTTTTTTTAGTCTTACCACTTATGGCTAACATTCAAATGTGTGAATATTTTTTCAATGGGATTTAATGCGATATTGTATACTTCAAGAATCGCTATGAAGTTGTACACATATTTTTGTCAAGAAGCTGATCGCAGGAAACTGTTTTATACTATTACAAATTCCGAAAAAAGAACAGTGCATGCATTGGGTTTGAGTCGATGGGTGCAAGAATCTGAAATTAAACCACCATGGAATAACAAAACGGTAGGTAGAAAGATTATTGTAGACAGCTTTGACAAAGATGTCATAAGGCGAGCTATTATATAAATGCTTTTAAAAGTCGACAGGGTCGACTTCATTGCACCGGGTTCTATCCCATATGGCTCGGTCTCTTTCCGCAGCGCGGAAAGCATCGCACAAAGCATGAACTCCGCAGCTCTAGCGACGACCCACAGAGGTCTCCGAAAAATGTAACTCGTGAACCGACGGATACGGCCCGGAATCGAACCCACGATCTTTGGAGCCCGAGTCAAAAGGCTTGACCACTTCGCCACGGAGACTCCAAAAATTATAAAAAATTTAGGATTTTATATCCAGGATTGTCCAGCATTATAAAAATGCTGGATGCCAAAGAAACAGTGACTGTAAGAAAACTTAGAGTTTGGTTGAGAAAAAACACTAACATAGAGCTATCCAAAACAACTTTGTGGAAAATTATAAGGACATTATCTTCACCTTTTGAAAGTACAAGGGCGGTAGAAATATTCTTTGCGAGCAACCGCATTTAGGAGCCTTAAGAAGCAGATACCTACGTGAAATAAGGGAAATGCGCAAAGAAAATTATGACATAGTGTATTTGGATGAGACGTGGATCAATGCGCAACACACAAGTGAAAAGGAATGGCAATCAATGGATGGAAAGATAAAGCGTTATGTGCCCAGTAGTAAAGGAAAGCGTTTGGTCATAGCCTATGCTCGTAGTACTCATAATGGCTTACTACAGAATACTGGGCTCGTGTTCGTATCAAAGCATACAGACAATAGGGATTATCATAATGAGATCAATGGTAATGTATTTAGAGATTGGCTCGAGAATAAAGTACTTCCATCCCTTGATAGACCGTCTTGTCTAATCATGGACAATGCATCATATCACAATGTTGTTGCCCAAGAAGACAAAATACCTACGGCATCGGGCACAAAGGAAGCAATAAGGATATGGCTCCGAAGGGAAAATATACAATTTCCATAAACATATTTCAAGCTACGGTTGTTGTCCCTTGTAAAACAGGCGCAAAAAAGAAAGACATTTCAAATCGAAAAGTTGATAAAAGAGCATGACCATAGGTGCTTGAGACTTCCGCCGTATCATTCTCATTTAAACCCTATAGAACTTGTGTAGGCTAAAATTAAAGGACAAGTGGCAGCTGCAAATACTACATTCAAACTGTCTGACGTCAGTATACTAACCCAGTCCGCGCTATTAAATATTGATAAGAGTTACTGCAAAAAATGTGAGTGCCATGTGTTGAAAGAGGAAGAGGACTATTGGAGAAAGGATGGATTGAATTTTATGCAACCGAGAGCAATCATCAACCTACTGGAATCGTCCGACACAGATTAAGGTCTGAGCAGATCGCAGACCTTAATCTACGTACACACTTACTGGGATATTTTGCTCCAACTATTCAGACGAATTGCAGGCCCTAAACATTACAGCATCAGCATAATGTCAATGGCAACAGTTTTTATTCCATAGTGATGAATTTTCAATTCCGCAAGCCCTCAGCGGTGACAAACAACTGTATGGAAAAACACACACACGCACACGCACACACACACACGCGCGCACACACACACACACACACACACACACACACACACACACACACACTAAACGTATTTAATACCAACAGAAGAGTAATATTGCGGTGGAAACTGACATATTGTGGCATAACAAGAAACGTGAGAGCAAACACGTTGTCAAATTAGGGGACAACACACGTGCATACGAATCAATCTATAAACTTCAATGAAAAGAGGACCATTATCTTGGTCGTTAAGAATAAAACCCACTACAGAGACACTGACAACTATTTTCATAGTGCAAAACAGGTAATCATGTTCCGTCTCTGAACGGTAAACAGCAGAGTAGACAGTCTTTCACGAAGATTCAAAGCGGGTCTGTCATCCATGTGTACGTGTGAACAAACTACACAGACAGCTGAACAGATCCTTAAAAATGGAAACATGATGACTAAATTGCGGTATCATTTCTGGTCACTCCATACACACATTAACGCACAGCTATTTGGAAGCTTTCACGAACTCAATATAAAAAGCGAAATGCATCCTAGTAACATGAATACTTGTGTACAATTATTAACCAGCAGCTGAAGAAATCAGAAGGAAATGAAAAATAAGGTAAGTAATATATTTCTTCTACTTTCCTATCAATTTGCATATTATTTACCCCATACCTCTGTACATTCTCTGTCTTTACTAATATTACACATTGCATCCCTCTCAGGAGTCTCCGTGGTGAAGTGGTCAAGCCGTCTGACTCCGGCTCCGAGGGTTGTATGTGCGATTCCTTTATTTCACGAGTGCATTTTTTCGGAGACTCCAGAGGGTCGTCGCTGGAGATACGGAGTTCGTGCTTTGTGCCACGATTTCCGCCCTGCGGAAAGAGACAGAGCCATATGGGATAAAAATCCGATGCAATGCTACTTTAAGCTACTTTGTTTTTATTGCACCCACTACGAATCTGGCTACGCCTTGTACTTGTGTCCTTACCAGAAATATCGTGGTTTACTGTAAGACTAGTTTGTTAGCGTGAATTCACTATATTTTCCCCAAAACATCAAAGAAATGTTGCCGCTTTCAATGATTTAAGTTGCTTTTGGACCTATCAAAGACATATTCCTTGGGTGGGGGTAAATATAAGACGGCTGGAAAAATTTCATAACGATGCAACAGACAGTTTTCAAAATAATTGATCGCGAATGAAGGCATTCTTTGTGAGACATACAATAGTGTTGATTTGTGAATGTGCTTTTCTAGCAGTATGAATAGTTGTGGGAGCACGTGTACACCTCGGAGGAGCAAATGGATCATCATAGTCTGGTAAGAATGAGACAGCGAGGTGTGACGAGGGGATCTGGCCGACGATCGACGCTCAGAGGAAAGGCGAGACGGACATATAATCAGATTGCTACTGGAACTATTATTGTTGGAACTCTTCGCTGGCTGCTGAGGATGGTGACGGAGCGCTTATGGGAATGTCCCGAATGCTGTGATGTCCGGTTCCTAAATCAATCAATCAATCAATCATAATATGGAATTGGCTTATTTTTACTCACGTGACCATCGTCTAATGAACTAGCTTTTAAATGAATGATACACTTTAGCGATTTTAAAGGCTGTTGGGAAGGTGACCTTGGTGAGACACTAATTATTACGGGGGGGGGGGGGGGGGGGGGGGGGGGGGGGGGGGGGGGGGGGGGGGAGGGTGGGGGGGGGGGGGGGGGGGTGGGGGGGGCGGGGGGAGGGGGGGGGGGGGGGGGTGGGGTGCGGGGATTCTGAATGATTAACTAGTTTAAATTGATTGTCATTGTATTGGTGGTGAGAGGCAATGTCTCTATGGCATTTACTTTGTCCCTTACACACCAAGCAATTTGCTTTATTAATACAGCATATGTCGTGCGAGGAGGAATTATTTGTATTGTAGCCTTCAACTAGTTTGATGTCGATTGAAAGAAACTACTGAATTTTGGCATTACTATAATAATCTGATTGTTAAATAAATTCGCTTTAAAAGATCTGACTGGGTCGCCTTCATTGTCAGGGTTCAGCTGTCCCTCATATTGCTCGGTCTCTTTCCGCAGCGCGGAAAACGGGGGTCCGCACCAGATCACTGAACTGTCTATATTCTTCTAATCGCGTACGACGCCACTTTGAGTGCATTCCCCTATATACTCCGAAGAATACTTTTCAGACGTCGTGAACGCGAAAGATGCGGCCCGAATTCGAACCCTCAGCAACGCTTCGGAGCCCGAGTCAAAAACGGCTTGACCCACTTCGCCACGAAGACCCCTATGATGTAACTTAAGTTAGATGGTGTTGAATGGCGGAGGACGTGTGTGGTTGGTTATACTAGGTGGATCGTGATCTAGCAGGTGTGTGTTATTGTTTATTAATTAAATGGCGTTGTGCGTAGGGGTGGTAGTTGAGAGTGGCTGCTATAGATGATGATGTGTTAGGAGTGTGGTGGGTGGTGATGAAACACGTCTGATGAAAAATAGCAGCGGAGGCAAGGTGGTCTGGGAGGCAGGAAGGCGCGTGTCCTGAAAATAGTTAGTCGTGCGTGTGTGTGTCTGGTGGTGCGGAAAATCGAGGAAATTGAAGGCATAAGTGGTGTTGTTCTCAGACACCCTAAGCCTGCGGCGGGGGTGCCGTCGGGGGCGTAGAAGGTAAGCGAGTATATAGGGTCAGGGTGAACGTCAGTAAAACGACAGGCTTATCAAATACCTTAGAAAGGTGCATTCAGCCAGTCGGAGCCCTAAGCAGGGTACCCTGGGTCCAGTGCTGGGGGTACAGAAGGATCGTGTGTTTTATGGAGGTGAAAACAGTACGAGTGGCCGAGAAGAGGATGTATGACTCAAGTATGTCTCTGCGAAAAAAAGAACATGTACCTACCGTGTAGTGATGCAACTTGTTGAGATAAGTGGTGCATACTTCAGATTGTTCTTTTATGTTGTTGTCTATCCGGTGGGTGTTTGTGGCGATTTTTGGTAACAGTTTTCGAAACCTTCACGTGCATCAATACACTCACAGTAGTCTAGGGTAGATTGACTTTGACTCGATTGTGCTGCGAGGTTACATGGAGATGTGAGCTGTACATTTTTGGGTATAGTTTTGATGGACACAGCTCCTGTTAGGTATATTAATTGTTCACATCTGTTATAAATGTCTGGCATATTGAACTCTTTTTTTCTAGTTTCAGACCTAATGGTTTTGGTGGAGGACTATTTGTGGTGTAAGTTAAATGACATACAATATAATCTGTTATTTCGATGTATTTTCTCTTTGATTTTTTAATGTCTATGTTTAAGTCGTCATAGGCAGTATGATTTTCCTGCAGTTAAGCTTTATGACTACTGTCATCATCTTAGTGAAGATCGTGCATCTGGCGCTTCACATACCGATATAGGGGGTTTTCGTGGTAGTCAGATGATAGCGACCACCTATAACTAGCCGGGTATGCGATGTGTCTGAAAACAAAGACTTAAGTAGACATCAAACGCATAGCACACCTGGCAGATGTCTCACACGTATTCAAAGTATCTAGACTGTGCGTTCGGTTGCATCGTTAAGGTCGACTGAGATAGATTAGTTATCCTGTGGCAGGTAGTAGCTTTGTT
Source organism: Cepaea nemoralis (assembly GCA_014155875.1). Classification (NCBI taxonomy): domain Eukaryota; kingdom Metazoa; phylum Mollusca; class Gastropoda; order Stylommatophora; family Helicidae; genus Cepaea; species Cepaea nemoralis. Next base: position 38,198 of record JACEFZ010024145.1, on the reverse strand, counting down.
TTTCACATACGGAAATCCTCTTCTGTATAATAGGTCTTGCATAAAATCCTTCTTTGGTCATTATCTGAGATTTTTTGAACCTTTAATTTTAAATCTAGAGGTCTTAAGGTCGGCTACACAGACGGCCGTAATCATTTAACAGGTTTGTTTATTCCATCATATAGGGGTGTTATAGAAGGTGGGGATTTCTGGCAGACTTCCCTAGATGAGAGAGTAGGTATCAGGATATTTCAAAGTGGCCGCGGCGTGAAGGATGTCTTATTTCCCTATCTGTCTTATTACTGAAGACGTATTGTGTTCGAATTGAGTGTGTCTGCTGACAGTATTAAGACTTTCAACAGATGCGGCTGTTATCATAATTTTAAAACCACAGAATATTACAACCGGCTGTCACGTTATTTATAAGGTACACACCGCTAAAGTAAATAAAACCTTGGAATATATCTGCCAATACAGAAACATATTGTATAGCAGATCGTAAAGAAGAAGCATTGAAGACCTCCACTCTAACAGATAAAACACATGTAAAAGATTATAAAAGATATGCAACTAAATGAGTATCCGTGAATGGTAAAAGAATTTATAACATAGTCAATGTGTATAGTCATAAATCCACGTATCCACTATTTACGTTTACTAGTAAAAATATACGCAAACTTTCTAGGAGAGGCTTCTTTCTTGTACCTAGATCCAGGTAACTTGTGCTGAATTGTTAATAACTTATCTAGTCTTGTGTTTGGTCGTCTGGTACAGTGTACATTCCTATGTTCTTGACGTAAATGTCGTCTTGGTGGTCTAAAACGTTCTAGGTGTAGCTTCTGGTTTCAAATGAAATGGATACGCTTATTGTCTCGTAAATAATGTAGTCGAATAACACCTACAGGCTCTGTGTTTTGTGTTGGGCAGGGACAGCTTGGATGCTGTCAGTGGCTACCTGTATAGTCCATAAATTTTATTAGTTGAATAAAGAAGTGCAATAATAAGAGAAGCAACTGGTATGTGTGGGCTGCATGTCATGAGTGGGTTTCTTTGTCTTCTCGGTGCAGGCAGTGGTCAAGTTAGGTGACTTACTGAAAGAGTTGCTGGGTACGAAAGTAAATCTACGCTTAAGGAGATTCGGCACGGCGAGTCTGGTTCGTTATAAGTTAGGAACCGACAATGTGAGGTTCCTCAATGTCAAACAATGTTGACACAGCTTGACATCCGAAAAGAGTTAATGAGCGCAAAATCATACAAGAGACATTAAATGACTTAGAGACCTGCGGGGTACTGTGGGGAGAGAGAATATTAATGGTGGATAAGAGAAAGACTAACTGTCATACAGTTCATCAAAGATCAACAGATTAATTGTTTTGGTCATCTCATAAGAAATGTTCTGCTACCGATCGCAACAATGGTTCGCGTTGAAGACATTTTTCGACTCAACGGCCCTGGTAGAGTAATGGATACAGAGGCACGGGGAATATACATAAAAGGACGGAGTATTAGTATCGAGAACACAATTAGAGAATGAATACTGCTTTACCAAAAAACAGACGCATAAAATTCTTTGCAATCCAAATCGACCTGCAGTTAATGAGATAAATAGAGAAAGACAAAAAAAAGGAAAAAGAAAAGATCAAGTAAAGTTGTAGACTTTTAGAAATTAACATTCTTGAGAAAAAAGACTGAAACAGGAAAATCAGATTAAAGACGGGACAGACTACATGCAAAGCTGGAAGAACTTGGGCAATCTATAGTTTATAAAACCAATTGTATGTATGTAAATAGGTGTTGGGTAATTGTATGTATTAAATATATGTATGTCCCTTTATTTTAAGTTCGCGAACGGCCCATCCGATTGAATGAATTTTCTTCTAACACCCTTCCTTTCATTCCAGAGCTTGTCAACGGTCATAGTTTTTTTTTTCTTCTTCCTCTCCTCCCCTCTCCACCCTTCCTCCTTCCTCGTACGTAAATATATGATGATGATAGATGAAAGAATCCGAACCAAAACGCTAGGGAAAGGAAGAAAATGACTTGACTACACGAATCGTCCACTTCATTCATCATCATCAAGTTGCCGTGCCGGCTGGCGTGGCGTTCAATGGCTGTCTGTATATCTCATTCTTATGTTTTTTTAAATCAACTCCTGCTGCTGACATTCCTCCATGCCATGCAATATCAATACAATTCATCTTTTTATTGTAAGGAGTTTATCTACAGTCGTGTATAAGGGAAGACGCTAGAACGAGTAATGAATACGGAATGGCTACTCTCTCCCCCTCTCTTCTCCTCCCCTCTACCTCCTTCTCCAACCTTCTCCTCTTCCTCCTCCCTCTCATCCCTCCTCCCTCCTACCCCTCCTCCCTTCTCCCTCTTCCTTTCTCCCTTTCCTCTCCCCTTCTCCTCCATCCTCCTCCCTCCTACTCCCTCCTCCTCCTCCCCCTCCTCCCTCTCTTCCCTCCTCCTCCCTCTCCCTCCTCATCCCTCCTCCTCCTGGCCTCCCTCCTCCTCCTCCTGCCTCCTTCTCCCTCATCCCTCCCTCCTCCTTCTCCCTTCTTTCTCCCTCTTCCCTCTTCCTCCACCTACCTCCTCCGCCTCCTCCTCCCTCCACCCTCCTCCTCCCTTCTCTTCCTCCTCTTCCTCCTCCCGTTCCTTCCTCCTCCTTCCGCTCCTCCCTCTAACCAAACCGTCCTCCTCCCCCTACCTCTTTCCTCCTCCCTCCTCCTCCCCCTTCCCCCTCTTCTTTCCTTCCTCCCCTCCTCATTCCTCCCTCCTTCCTCTCCTCCTTCCTCCTCCTCCTTCCTTCTTCTCCCTCCTCCGCCTCCTCCCCTCCTCCCTCCTCCTTCCTCCTCCTCACATCCTTCCTCCTCCCCTCCTCCTCCCCTCTAAAACCTCTTACCCTTTCCTCTCCTCCCTTTCAACATGCCTCCTCCTCCCTCTTCCTCCTCCTCCCTCCTCCTCATCCCTTCCTCCTCCCTCCTCCTCATCCCTTCCTCCCCTTCCCTTCTCCCTCCTCCCTCCTCCTCCTCCCTCTACCTCTTCCTCCTCCCTTCACATTCCTCCTCCTCCCTCTTCCTCTCCACCCTCCTCCTCATTCCCTCCTTACTCCCTCCTCCTCCGTCTTCCTCCCTCCTCCTCCTCACCCCTCCTCCTCCCTCTAATCCTCATTCTACCTCCTCCCTCCTCCTCCCTTCACATTCCTCCTCCTTCCCTCTTCCTCCTCCTCCTTCCCCTCCCTGCACTCCTCCTCCCTCCCTCCTCCTCCCCTCCTCCTCCTCCTCCTCCCTCCATCCTCATCACTCCTCTCCTCCTCCTCCTTCTTCCTCCCTCTCCTCCCTCCTCCCCCTCCTCCTTCCTCCTCTCCCTCTCCCCTCCTCCCATCCTCCTCCTTCCTCCTCCTCCTCTCTACCTCCTCCTCCTCCCTCCTCCTCCCTCTACCCTCCTCCCCCCTCCTCCCTTCACATTCCTCCTCCTCCCTCTTCCTCCTCCTCCCTCCTCCTCTCTCCGCCTCCCTCCTCCTCCTCTTCCCTCTACCTCCTCCCTCCTCCTCCCTTCACATTTCTCCTCCTCCCTCCTCCTCCTCCCCTCCTCCTCTTCCCTCCTCCTCCTCCCCCTCCTTCTCCTCCTTCTCCCTCCTCCTTCTCCCTCTTCCTCCTCCCTCTTCCTTCTCCTCCTTCTCCCTCCTCCTCCCTCTTCCTTCTCCTCCCTCTCCCTTCTCCTTCTCCCTCTCCTTCTCCCTCTTCCTCTCCCCTCCTCCTCCTACCCTCTTCCTCTTCCCCTCCTCCCTCTACCTCCTCCTCCCCTCCTCCTTCCTCCTCCTCCATCTTCCGCCTCACTCCCTCCTCTCCTCATCCCTCCTCTCCCTCATCCTCCTTCTCCTCCCTCCTCCTCCTCTCCCCTCCTCCCCTCCTCCTTCCTCCTCCTCCTTCTCCTCCTACTCTCTCCTTCCTCCTCCCTCCTCCTCCTCCCTCCTCCTCCTCCCTCTGCCTCCTCCCTCCTCCTCCCTTCACATTCTCCTCCTCCCTCCTCCTCCTCCCCTCCTCCTCTTCCCTCCTCCTCCTCCCCCTCCTTCTCCTCTTCTCCCTACCTCCTTCTCCTCTTCCTTCTCCCTCCGCCTCCTCCTTCTCCTCCTTCTACCCTGTCCTCCTCCCTCTCCCACTTCCTCCCTCTTCCTTCTCCCTCCGCCTCCTCCCTCCTCCTACTCTCTCCTCCTCCTCCCTCCTCCCTCCCTCTCCCACCTCCTCCCTCCTCCTCCTCCTGCTCCCTTCTCCTCCTGCGTTCTCCTCCTCCCTCCTTCTCCCTCTCCTCCTCCTCGCCTCCTCCTCCTCCACCCTACTCCTCCCTCCTCCTCCTAATCCCTCCTCCTCCCTCCTATTCCTCCCTACTCCTCCTGTCTCCTCCCTCCTCCTCCCTCCTCTTCCCTCCTCCACCTCCCTCTTCCTCCTCCCTCCTACATTTACCCAAGACAGACAGACAGTCAGACAGATAGTCGGGAACGGGATCTTATATGACTACTTATATAATTTAAATGAGATGCTCTCCACCATGGGCTGGGCCGGGTCAGACAGACAGATAGGTAGATAGACAGACAGACAGACAGACAGACAGACAGACAGACAGACAGATAGATAGATAGATAGATAGATAGATAGATAGATAGATAGATAGATAGATAGATAGATAGATAGATAGATAGATAGATAGATAGATAGATAGATAGATAGATAGATAGATAGATAGATAGATAGATAGATAGACAAAAAGACAGGGAGGGAGGGATAGACGGAGGGATGGGTCTATTAGACAGACAGACAGACAGACAGAGATAGATAGATAGACAAACAGACAGACAGACAGACAGACAGGGAGGGAGGGAGGGATGGAGAGACGGAGGGAGAGACGGAGGGACGGGTAGGCAGACAGATAGACAGGGAGGGAGGGAGGGATAGACGAGGGAGAGACAGAGGGATGGGTCTATTTGACAGACAGACAGACAGACAGTCAGACAAGCAGACAGACAGACAGACAGATAGTCGGTAACGGGAACGAGAACTTATATGACTCATCTTTTGGTGCTTAATTGAAGAAGTTATCTACCGTAAATTAAATGAGATGCTCCCCACCAGGGACTGGGCGAAACCGGGCAGGGTCAGGCAGACAGATAGACAAACAGATAGACAGACAGATAGACAGTCGGGAACGGGAACTTATATGACTACTTATATGAATTAAATGAGATGCTCCACACCAGGAGCTGGGCAATGCCGGGCCGAGTCAGACAGACAGACAGACAGACAGACAGACAGACAGACAGACAGACAGACAGTCGGTAACGGGAACGGGAACTTATATGACTACTTATATGAATTAAATGAGATGCTCCCCACCAAGGACTGGGCGAAGCCGGGCCGGGTCAGCTAGTACATAATATAACTTGAAGTACCAAGTTCATTAGACTCAGAAATGGCACAGATAATCCAGAAATTGTGATGCCAGATATTTGCCTCATACATGCCACCAGCAGAAGAAGGAGAAGAAGAAAACCAAGAATGTAAAATAGACGACGAGTAAATACATATTAGACAGACGTGACAAACTCGTCATGGTATCAATACGGCATGTTCCCTAACACTATCTTACAGTAACATGTAATGCTAATGATCTTGCAACATAACAAACACAAAGAACGCCTTATTTAGGTGGCAGCGAAAATACAAAACGTCAGCTAACAGCTGATACTAATGAAAATAAAAGAAATGATTATGAACCAATGTAAAATAGTCGAACAGATGATTTATGAATAATGATAACAATGCAAATTAAATCAATGCATATGAAGTAAATATATACAAATATATTATCACGAAAATGAAGATACAAATCGAATAAATGAACATATACTTGGGACATTGAAAACAAAGATATATGGACACCTACAATAGATGATACACATAATTAAATGCTAGAAACAATAAATAATATAATTCAATCCATCATGTGCCATGCCGGTAAGCGTGGGCGGTCATGTTCTGCCATCTCACTCGATCACCAGATATCATGTACTGCAGTCTTATCGATAATATAATTACCAGCACCAAATTCATCACACTCAGAAATGACACAGATAATTGAAACATCGTGATCCTCGGTGTCTGCCCCAGACATGGCACCAAAAGAAGAATTAGAAGAAGAAAAAGAAGAGTGTAAAATAAACGGTGAGTAAATGCATATCAGACAGAAGTGACACACTCGTCATAGTATTGGATGAAATCTTACCAAAGCAAGTCAAACACTAGGAGGGTTGTCAAATGAATAGATAATGTTTTTCAACAATAATGTGTGTCTTTTCCTCATGTCTTAAATTAATTATTTTGTTTGCTCTCTTTGAAATAAACTACTGAGCGTAATCTTGCCAAGAAATCAACAATCAGCTGAAAGATGCTGATGTTAACAACGATGTCCTGTAAAGGATATGCAAGCATCATCATCATCTCTTTGAAATATCATAACGTTATCTCCCTTGCGACAAATTCTCACATACACAGTGTTACTTAGACAATTCCTCTCTTCCACACTGACTCATGTTTAGAGACAGATCACATCTTATCTACCCACAGTTAATTATGCAGACACGAGGAATAACTTACATAATTGGCATGACTCTCTATTGTTGCTACACCGTGAATCCATCCCACTCCCATCTTGAATGCCCTTGCTCTCTGCTGCTACAATAATATCCTATTTGTATGTATCAATTGTTCAATTGTGTTAACTTGAAATAACTTTAAAACATATTGTTAGTGCATTATAAATACATTCAAGTTGATCTAGCTTCAAAGTCTAATAAATGGCTTGTGTCACATGTCGATGGAAACTGTATCATGTCTGTTTACATTTGCCTTCTCACCTGCCAGTAAAAATGTGTTTATGAATAAAGAAGACGGATCATGGAACCATGCATGCGCATACACGCCAAATGCAGGATCACAGAGACTCTCTCGCACTCCTTTATCTCTGCCTTTCTTCTCTCCCTCTCTCGTTCTCTCCACTTAAATTTCTCTCTCTCTCTCTCTCTCTCTCTCTCTCTCTCTCTCTCTCTCTCTCTCTCTCTCTCTCTCTCTCTCTCTCTCTCTCTCTCTCTCACATATACACACAAACATATACATACGTACAAAGAATATATAATAGTGTAGTGTTGCTTGCTTTGGTAATCGTTTACGTTTAACTTGTTTAGCACTTGGCATCTGTTTACGGATATGTATTCAGGTGCATCTGCACGTAAAAGTCACATACATACATGTATGTGCAGACTGGTGCAGTTTTACAATGTATTATCTAGTCTGATGGTTCACTAGACTAGGATACCTAATTGAAGTGCACTAGTTTAAAGCACTACATTGTTATGGTTATGATATAAAATAAAAACTAAGGGCAACGGTAGGAATAGACTAAACTGAGACTATCTACATTCTTAACTACATCCATAATCAAGAATATATAGTTCATTTAGAAATAAATGCTTTCATTTACGATCATTATTTTGCACTGTCTGTTGCATCGTTATGAAATTTTTCCTGCCTTCTTATATTTATTTACCTCCACCCAAAGAATATGTCTTTTATGTGTCTTAAGGCAATTTAAATCATCGAAAGCGGCCACATTTCTTTGATGTTTTGGCGCAAAACTAGTGAATTCACGCTAACATTTGTTTTACAGTAATGCAGTCAATTACGGTGCTGACACAGGTGTATCCAGATTCGTATGGGAGTGGGTGTGTGTGTAATATTAGTAAAGGCAGAGAATTTACAGAGGCATGAGGTAACTAATGTGGAATCAAAACGGAAATGGACAGGAAAGTAAAAGAAATATATTTATTACCTTATTTTTCATTTCCTTCCTATTTCTTCAACTGCTGGTTAATAATGTGTACACAAGGAAACATGTTACTATGATGCATTTTGCTTTTTATATGGAGTACGTGAACCCCTCTGTCACGAAAACACCAGGGGTTCTCTCCTCGTTGACCAAGTTTCTGTACCGTCTAAACTTTTGGTATTAATAGAAGGGGAAATCCTTCAGGAGATTCGCGTTTAGTTCTTTCTAGAAACCAAACTTCCCTGCTTTTCTTATAAACAAGGGAATAACTATTAAACAGATCTCAATAGAACTTCGAGTATAAGTGAACTCTAATTGCGCACGCAGCGCAAAAGAGTACTGGAGTGCTAGTTTCGAGTTCGACATCAGGTTATGATAATGAAGCCCTGACGATTTAGTAGGCAATTTATGTCTCGACCCGGTGGCTCTCACACGTCCATGCGTCCTGTATCTTGTGTTTCAAAGAACATTTGCAGTCGAAAGATTCATGGATCAGGATGTGGTTTTCGTAAGATAAGGTTTTTGGTTATATTTTCTTACACACCGTGTTAAGCTGACTATTAGATTTAACAACAAAGGCCGAAGCTTGCGCAGAACTTGACGTGAGTAGGTCAACCCCTGCATAAATAATGAGGGGTAAACGAGACGTTGTTTTGGAATGTTGGCGCTGATTATAAGATGGTTTATTTAACCAACTTCTTGCAATCTCACCCAAGCTACTCTATTAGATCTTAGTTACAGCCGTAGTAAACTCCGCTTTAATAAGAATATACACTTGATAGGTAAACACTTACAATGATTATCTAGATGACAGTCCCTGCGGAGAATATGCACTGGCAAGATGCCATTGTTGTCAAGTGCGTTAAGTTATATAACATAATGATGGAAGTTCCTTGGGAAGCATGTGTGCTTTCTATACCATAACTCTGTAGGATCTTGCACTAGACTTATTAAACTTTTGTAGGTTCCAGACGGAGCATACGATTTCATCCCTACACTTATAACAAGTGATATTATATCACCTAATAAAATACCGTAGCTCACAACTGAGTTCGGAACTTCTTGCCTTTATTCTTACCATCGCCTGATTGGAAATAATATTATAATATTGCTCCCGAAGGAGCACAGGCTATCTAGACTTTATAATTATCTGGTGCCTTATTTTTTTTTACCTGATACCGCTCCATTCTGAGCAGAGGAACCTTTCATTCTACATTAACTTCTTAAAGAAAGGGCTAATGAAAGGGATCCGGACTACTGTATAATTATTCTAAAAAGTTCATGTAGGAGCCAAAGAGCCGTTCAATTGTTATTAACCTCTGAAGTGAGGGGTTAATGCACGGGATCTGAAATAACCCACCACCTTCTGCATGGGGAAATGAAACATGTATCGAACAACACACTTTCTCATGGTGATGATCACACAAAGAGAGGGAGAATCTTGTGATCATATTGAAAGGGGTTCTTCTATGGGGAAGGTCACCTCTTCAGCACAACACCAACAGATTAATGTTCTAGGACTACAAAGATGACGGATGGATGTCTATAATCCCAACCGTAATAAGACCTAAAAAATGTCTGTATGGACACAAGACAAGGGTGAGTGAAGTGAATGAAAAAGGATGAGTTCTTGTATAAAAGTGTTCCAGATGTCAAAAGTCTGTCTCGACAACCGAGCCTATACAAGCTGAGACAACGTTCTTTCAAGAAGGTGCTGTTCCCGTGGGCCTCCTAGTCGATGATGTTCTAGGCTGTTCAGGTCGTCCAGTCAAGCCTTCCAATGTGTCCCTTGTCATGTGCAAATGGGAGTAAAGCAGGACACTTTCCCCGGGTTGTCATTTTTTTTTTCAGAGTCTCCCTTGTGGTTGTTGACGGGTGAAGACATTTAAGAGTTTCCAAAGATGGTGGATCACTCCACCAAAGCTAGACAAGTCCTGGATTATCATTTATGGAATTGTTCAGCTAGTGGAGATGAAATTCTAGATCCGACCGTTTAAGAGTAATCAACGTCAAAGATCCACCAAACATGGCAGTCTTAGCAAATCTGCAGTACCTCGCCAGAAATCTTTTGCCATTAGTTATCAAGAACCAGACGGTAACGACACTCTACCAACTGTGATGTGATCCTTTTCAATGGTGACATTAAAAACAAACTAACACTATCGGGCAGGCTATTAAGCGCTTATATTTGGGTGGACACTTATATATTCATATCTGCAGTAGACCGAACACTAGACTATTAATTTTTCAAACATGATGCAGAATGAACCAAAGATTCGGATACAGAGTTTAGTGTTTCAGAAAGAGACTCCTATTGCTGACGATTCCTCGAAAACTGGTGGGCACCTGTCAACACATTATCATGGACTGTCTCGCCTTGCTGGAGCATACCGTCTGAGATTCAGTCTGTAATCCTGACAAAGACGCCAGTGGAAATCATGTGATAATACTGCTGACTCCAGTCACACGGACCTTGACGAGCTAGCCATATGATGATACCTTTACTCCAGTCAGTCTGAACTGAAAGCTGAACTGGATGCGTGTGGCATATATGTATCTATTCGTGTTATTCTTCTCTTGGTGTCCTCGTCTTGTAAATGTTGCCTGAGATATTATATCTATGTCATTAGTTCTACCAGTGTGCTGTTCCTTGTATCCTTCTTCTTCTTCTTCTTCTTCTTCTTCTTCTTCTTCTTCTTCTTCTTCTTCTTCTTCTTCTTCTTCTTCTTCTTCTTCTTCTTCTTCTTCTGCTTCTTCTTCTTCTTCTGCTTCTTCTTCTTCTTCTTCTTCTTCTTCTTCTTCTTCTTCTTCTTCTTCTTCTTCTTCTTCTTCTTCTTCTTCTTCTTCTTCTTCTTCTTCTTCTTCTTCTTCTTCTTCTTCTTCAGCGTTCCGAGCCATTGAGGTTCTTTGCTGCAGATACAATCCGTCTCAATTCGTCTCTCTGGTTGACCTTCTCTTGCCAGTCGATGATTCCGAGTGCTTGTAGGTCTGTATATATATTATCTCTCCACCATCTTCTTGGTCTACCTCGGGGTCTACGGTCATTTATTTCCTGAGTGTAAGCGAGTTTTGTTTCCCTATTATCTTCCATTCTTTCTATATGCCCCAGCATTGTAGTCTATTAGCCTTCATGAAACCAGTGATTAGCGGGGACTTAAACAGATCATAAATGTCTTTGTTACTTCTTCTCTTCCACTCTCCACTTTGTGTATCCCTAATGGGTCCAAAGATGCGTCTTAAAACGTTGTTCTCAAAGGTTTGTAGCAAGGCTTCGTCTCCTTTCGTTGTACTCCAGGTTTCAGAGCTATACAGCACAACTGGTCTGATCAGTGTTTTGTATACTGTGATCTTGGTGTTAAACTTTAAATATATGTAGATGTTAATCGTGAGAGGAGATTGTTTGGATACAAAGCTCAGGATATCGGGGGGTTGTAGAACATCTCTCATTGTCATTGCCAGATATTTTCCTGAAAATAAACTGTAGCAGCAAGGCAACCAACCCCATACTTTCTGTTACAGCTTCCAAATAGTTGTGCGTTAATGTGAGTATGGAGTGGTCAGAGATGATACCGCAATTTAGTCATCATGTGCCCATTTTTAAGGATCTGTTCAGCTGTCTGTGTAGTTTGTTCACACACATACACATGGTTGACATAACTGCTTTGGGTCTTCGTGAAAAATTATCTACTCTGCTGTTTACTGTTCAGAGACGGAACAAGATTACCTGTTTTGCAAGAAGAATATAGTTGTGAATGTCTTTGAAGTGGACTTCCTTCTTAACAGCCAAGATGTTAGTCCTCTTTTCATTAAAGTTTCGGGAGTCTCCGTGGCGCAGTGGTCAAGCCGTCTACCTCGCGCTCCGAAGGTTGTGGGTTCGATTCCGAGCCACGTCTTTCGGTTCACGAGTGCATTTTTGTTGGAGATGCATGGGTGTCGTCCCTGGAGCTACGGAGTTCGTGCTTTGTGTGATGCTTGCTGCAGGTCGCCCTGTGGCAAGAAACCGAGCCATATGGGATATAACCTGGGGTCATGAAGTCGATCCTCTCGACATTTAAGACGTTTTGTTTCATTGAAGTTTATAGATTGATTCGTATATTCGTGTGTTGTCCCCTAGTTTGACAACGTGTTTTTTTTTTTTTTTTTTTTTTTTTTCACGTTTCTTAGTATGCCACAATATGTCAGTTTCCACCGCAATATTACTCTTCTGTTGGTACTCAATACGTTTAGTTTTGTTGTTGTTGTTGTTTTTTTTTTCAGTGCCATTTGTTTGCCACCGTTGAGGGCTTGCGGAACTGAAAACTAATCACTGTGGAATACAAACTGTTGCCATGGACGAATTGTATTGCTTGCACTGATGCTGTAATGTTTAGGGCCTGCAATTCTTCTGTATTGTCTGAGCAAAATATTCCAGTAGGTGTGCATGTGGATTAATGTCAGCGATCTGCCCAGACCTTAATCTGTGTTGGACTATTCCAGTAGGTTGATGACTGCTCTCTGTTGCATAAACTTCAATCCATCCTTTCTCCGATAGTGTAACAAGCTACGTGGAGGGTATCAAATCTCCTGTCACAATGTTTCAATATTATTCTATTGCCCTTGCTGGTATAGGTCTTTGCTTGCCAACCCTCCTCCGTTGCATGGACTCACTGTCACTCTCTCTTTCGACCTCGGGACCTAATTTCTAAGGTGTATTTCTGGCTGACGCATAAATAACATGGCGATCGTCAGAACAACCTGAAAGTAATTTTATTAACCTAATCAAGAACAGCACAGGAAAACATTAAGGCAGTTAAAACAGATAGTTCTACACAGACAAAACCGGGACACAGAATTCAGTTCAGACACATAGCATCATGGTTTACATCATAGACCAAGCTGTAGTCAAGGTCCGTTCTGTCCACATATCGCTCACCAAATAATAAGTCCTCCTTGCTTTCCCGCCCGGTACGTTTGGCTAACAACAGTTCTCCGTGGAACCAGACTAATGTTCGTGAGAAAATGTCCTGTGATCCCTGGTCACAATGCTAAGTGAAAGTTCTTACACAAGGAAATAGTTCCTGAGCGGGAATTGGGTAGGTATCCTTCACTGTCTCAGACAAGGATGGGTGGGTCTGATATTTAGGTGGGGTTCAGTCCAGAATACAAACTGACTCGATCTTAGCTTATAGAGATGACTGGCGAGGTGTTGGAAAGACTGATGGTCATTCTTTCGGGCTAGCTGTGGCTCTATCTGGTAGAGATCATACCCTTAGACCTGGCATGGCCTAAAACTTGACATGGCCTCGTCTTCAACATACTTTCTGCGTATAGCCCTGTCGAGACCTTCAGCTCTGTTCCTACTTTCAAAAAGGAAGGACCCTTTCTTACACCAGCAGTCTGCTGCACTTAAAATGTCTCAATCTTCAACTTGACATTTTGACATTATGCAGTGGGTATCGGTGGGTGTAGAAACGGACATGAATTCTCCCCCTGAAGTTGAACCCGTGTGTATTTGGTGCAAGACGCCCTAGCGGGTTTCCCCGAAAGAAAAGACATATATATAATTATTCTATTACCAAGATCGTGTTGTTAAAGTATCCGAGAGAACTATCTTCCATAGTGATTGAGCGAATAAGAGAACTGAGGGTTCCCGAAAGCTGTTTCCCCCTGTTTACCCAAACCCAAAGAAGGCCTGAGTACATGGGCCACTGACGTTTTGTCACATAGGCCCCATCTTAAGAAAGTCGAACCCTACGAACTTTCTACTGCCAGAGGTTCTATTCGAATGGCCCCACCCTCACATTCAACCATAGGATGCCGTGATAGAAAATCCGCTCCCACATTCTCCCTTCCGGGGATGTATTCGACCGTGAACTGATACGGATGTAGGAGCAATGACCATCTCATTAACCTCGCGTTCAGTTTCTTAGAAGTTGCCAAAAACGTCAGAGGTTGATGGTCGGATTGTACCTTCAACGGTACTCCATACAGATAAGGTTGAAATTTCTGTACCGCCCACACTAGAGCTAGACATTCCCGTTCGACGGTGGAGTAATTCCGTTCCGTGGGTAACAGTTTTCTACTGGCATACGCCACCGGACATAGCACCGAAGGATCATCTCGCCCTTCCTGCAACAGAGTTGCCCCAATCCCTATGTTACTCGCGTCGGTTCTTAGAACAAACGTTTTCTCTAAATTTGGGAGTTGCAGGACTGGCCTATCCACCAAAGCCTGTTTCAGCTTTCCATAAGCTTCTTCACAGCTCGGGGTCCAGACTATAGGATCTGGCGATCCTTTCTTCAGGGTTTCTGTTAACGGCGCCCCAATTTCGTTGAACTTCGGAATAAATTTCTGGTAAAACCCACACAGAGACAAGAAAGACCTAACATCCTTTTTGGACTTAGGACGGGGTGCGAGTCTGACCTTCTCAATATTCTTTTCTTCCGGTACCAGTCCTCCTGGGGTAATAGTATGTCCCAGAAATTCCAAGGATTGATAGCCAATCATGCATTTGGCTGGACGGGCGGTTAACCCTTCCTCTTTTAACCTTGTGAAAATCTCTCCCAAGGACTTCAGGTGATCTTTCAGATTGTCAGACGCGATGAGAATATCATCCATAAACGAGACGACAGAGGGATCCTTTAAAGGCTCTAATAACATTCTCATCATGCGGGTGAACACACTGGGTGCATTGCTCAGCTCAAATGGCATCACCTTGAATTCGTAATGCCCGCTCGGAGTACTGAAGGCGAGCAAGGGGCGAACCTCGGGCTTCACAGGGATCTGATAATATCCCCGGCTTAGATCAATCTTTGAAAAGTACTTTGCCTTATTTAGTCTGGCAAACAATTGATTTGTGTTCGGTAACGGTTCAACATGGAATGTCGTATAACTGTTTAAATGCCTGTAATCAATACATAGGCGGTGCTCCCCACTGGGCTTCCTCAACAAGACAACCCCGGCATTATAAGGAGAAGTCGAAGGAGTGATGATGTCATCGTCCAGAAGTTTCTGGATTTCGGCTTCCAGGGCCTTCTCTTTCGAAAAGGGTACTGGATATATTTTTTGGCGAACGGGATCTTGGGTAGTCAGAGTCATATCAAACTCGACCAACCCTGTCCGCCCTGGCCGATCGGTAAGAATCTGCTGATGGGACTCCAACAAACGGATGACCAGGTCTGTTTCTTCAGCTGACAGATCAGGATTTATATGTACATCCCTATAGGTTTCCCCAGGGTGTAAAGGATACTCCCTATCCGCGTCTTCGCCCGATTCAGTTTCCATCGCGACCGCCATAGTCATGAGTGGGAGAGAAGTACCATCAGATCGTTCTTCATACTTTTTGAGGAGGTTAATGTGGAAGATTTTGGATTTCCCCCTAATCCGGAAAGCATAGTTGGTGCGGGACACAGCCCTTTCCACCGGGAAAGGTCCCTGCCAACCAATCTCGAGTTTATTGGAACCTACTGGAAGTAACAACAGAACCCGATCCCCCACTTTAAGAGACCTATCTTTCGTCCTTCTATTGTAGTAGGCCGCGTGTCTCTTTCTGGCCGCCCTCAGATTCTGAGCTGCCAAAGCCCAACCCGTCTGGAGTTTCTTCTTTAACTCTTCGACGTATTTGTAGGAGGATACCATTTCTTCGGAAGTTTCCTCCTCTGTCCAACACCTCAATAGGGCTTCTAAGGGACCCTTGATTGGCCTCCCGAATAGTAGAGTGGCTGGTGGCAACCCGGTCGACCCATGGGGAACCTCCCGATAGGCGAACAAGGCGGCTGGGATATACTCATCCCATCTGTCTGGTTTCTCTTGAGCCAGCTTCCGAAGCATGGTCATCAAGGTACCATTAAACCTCTCTACTTGCCCATTCGACTGAGGGTGGTATGGGCTTGTGTGAATGTGGTTAGTCTGGAAGATACGAAAGACTTCCTCCATCAGCTTACCACAGAACTGAGACCCATTGTCCGTTAGGATCTGGTTTGGAATTCCCAACCGAGTAAAGGTCTCCATCAGTGCATCAGCCACTCGCTTAGAGTCGATTGTGGCCAACGGTATCGCCTCACCCCGCATGGAACAGCAATCCACCATCGTAAGAATATACATATTCCTATTCCTAGTCCGAGGAAGAGGACCAACAAGATCGATGGCAACTCTCTCGAAAGGAGAGTTCATAATGGGCATGTCGCCCAGGATTACTGGAGCCGTCCAGTGTTTTGGTGCCACACGCTGGCACTCTGGGCACGACTTGACGTACCGACGCACGTCTCCAGTCATCCCTGGCCAGTAGTAATGGCAGGAAATGCGCTGGAGTGTTGCCCCGACACCCATATGTCTACTGAATGAAATGGTGTGTCCCATATGAAGAAGCTGTTCCCGATAGGCCTTAGGAACTACCAGCTGTCCATGCTGGCGTTCCTCCACTCCGGCTCTCCGGTACAGTAACCGATTCTTCATATAATACTGACCCCATCTTGGTGGGTCAGAACTTTTTGGCAACTGGTTAAAGCAAGGTTGCAAAGTAGCATCCTGGCTTTGAGCAGCTCGTAACTTCCCAGGCAAGGGATTCACGATCAAGGCCGGCGTCTGCTCATCTCCCGATTGAGATCTGGTTTGCATTGCCCCTAGATACATGGGTTCTGTTGGGATCCCTAGAAAGACGTAGCGACAACCCAAGATCATTGGGAATATCGGATCTAGCAGAACGGCTGCCTGGATAGTGCCGGTAACATATTTCGATTTGATGTCTACCTTCGCAATCGGAAGAGACATCGCTACTGCACTCTTGGTCGCCGTTTGAATCTCAATAGACTCCCCAGTTAGCTGCTCTGGGCTCACTAAGTGTGAGGAAATTACGGCCTCAAACTGCAGATCGGTGTCATAGAGACACTCGACTGGTTGTCCGTTCACAAGTATCGTCTCTACTACTGGTGGTTTCTCTGAATCTTCGTTCTCAAGACCCCTCCCTTCTACCTCCTTGTTAGACCCTTCCCCGGTTTCTACAAGACAGGCAGCATAGTGAGAGTCTTTCTGTTTGCGCCTGCAATCGGCCGTATTGTGTGTGGGAGATTTGCAGTAGGCGCACCACTTTTCACTCCACTTTCTTTTAGGAGATCCAGGTGGACTCTTACCAGAGGGTTTCTTAATTGGAACTTTATCGAAAGGACCCTCCTTCTTGGTGTGAGCTGTTTTAGGGTTCTTCTTCTTTACAGACCATGTGTCTGGTGGTCGGGGATTGGGTTGTGACAATTCCCCATTATCCCCATGAGCTAGCACATATCTTTCCGCTAATGTGTTTACTACGTCTAACCTTTCTGCCCTATTTTCAAGCAAGAAGGTTTGCAATGGCTTAGGCATCATCCTCTTCATTTGGTCCACGACCACTAATTCTTCTAAACTTTCATAGTCGTTAGCAAAATCAGCTAATGACATCCACTTCAAAAGGTAAGACTTAAGTCTAACGCTGTAGGCTGCGAACATCTCTCCTGGCTCTCTCTTGGACTTTCTAAACTGCTGTCGATATGTATGGGCTGTCATCTGGAACCTTTTCAATAATGCTTTTTCCAGGACCTCATAGTCATTCTCCATACCAGGTGGCAACCTTGAGTAGACCTCGTACGCTGTCCCCCTCAGGCCCTGTGAGAGTTTCAAGTTCCATTTCCCACGTTCCAATCCCATAGCCAAAGCCATCGACTGAAATCTGTGAAGATACTGGTCGATCTTATCTTTGTGTTCATCGAACGGGAGCAATGGGAACTTCATTGCCTGGTATGGACCGCCACTAGAAGTTGTGGAGTCAGGGAGAATTGCGCCTCCAACTGCACCCTCGCTTTCCTTGGCAGTTTGAGCTTTCAGCTCCAACTCCCTCATACGGAACTCATGGTCTCTGACTGCCTGCTCGGCCTCCATCTTCCTAGCCTCAGCCTCAGCCTCCATTTTCTTGGCTTCGCGCACAGCCCGTCTGAAGTCTCTTTCCACTTCCTGAACATATTTCTGTAACCCCGCCCCATCATAACCCATCTCACGCCCTGTAGCCTGTACTTCAGCAACATTAAATTGTGCTGATGCCATCTTAAACTCAGAGGGTAAGGGAAGAGGTAATTGTATATTAAAATTCACTCTCAAGTACACAACAAGTTAAATTACACGACCACAACACGTCATATGTCGGTCAGTCCGTGTCAGGAAGAGTATAGACAATAGCCAAGCACGGTAGGCAGAACCTATTGATAGTAGACAAGAATATCTGTCCCCAATCAGTATATCAGCCAGAACTCCACCAGGATTTCAAATATCCCGCGACGTGCCCCCAGAAATTGTAACAAGCTACGTGGAGGGTATCAAATCTCCTGTCACAATGTTTCAATATTATTCTATTGCCCTGGCTGGTATAGGTCTTTGCTTGCCAACCCTCCTCCGTTCCATGGACTCACTGTCACTCTCTCTTTCGACCTCGGGACCTAATCTCTAAGGTGTATTTCTGGCTGACGCATAAATAACATGGCGATCGTCAGAACAACCTGAAAGTAATTTTATTAACCTAATCAAGAACAGCACAGGAAAACATTAAGGCAGTTAAAACAGATAGTTCTACACAGACAAAACCGGAACACAGAATTCAGTTCAGACACAGAGCATCATGGTTTACATCATAGACCAAGCTGTAGTCAAGGTCCGTTCTGTCCACATATCGCTCACCAAATAATAAGTCCTCCTTGCTTTCCCTCCCAGTACGTTTGGCTAACAACAGTTCTCCGTGGAACCAGACTAATGTTCGTGAGAAAATGTCCTGTGATCCCTGGTCACAATGCTAAGTGAAAGTTCTTACACAAGGAAATAGTTCCTGAGCGGGAATTAGGTAGGTATCCTTCACTGTCTCAGACAAGGATGGGTGGGTCTGATATTTAGTTGGGGTTCAGTCCAGACTACAAACTGACTCGATCTTAGCTTATCGAGATGACTGGCGAGGTGTTGGAAAGACTGATGGTCATTCTTTCGGGCTAGCTGTGGCTCTATCTGGTAGAGATCATACCCTTAGACCTGGCATGGCCTAAAACTTGACATGGCCTCGTCTTCAACATACTTTCTGCGTATAGCCCTGTCGAGACCTTCAGCTCTGTTCCTACTTTCAAAAAGTAAGGACCCTTTTTTACACCAGCAGTCTGCTGCACTTAAAATGTCTCAATCTTCAACTTGACATTTTGACATTATGCAGTGGGTATCCGTGGGTGTAGAAACGGACATGAATTCTCCCCCCGAAGTTGAACCCGTGTGTATTTGGTGCAAGACGCCCTAGCGGGTTTCCCCGAAAGAAAAGACATATATCTAATTATTCTATTACCAAGATCGTGTTGTTAAAGTATCCGAGAGAACTATCTTCCATAGTGATTGAGCGAATAAGAGAACTGAGGGTTCCCGAAAGCTGTTTCCCCCTTTTTACCCAAACCCAAAGAAGGCCTGAGGACATGGGCCACTGACGTTTTGTCACAGATAGTCATCTTTCTCTCTCAACATATGGTCTTCACATTTGTTCCAGTAACTTTTATCAGCCGGCTTCGTGGCTTAGAGGTTATTACCTTTCTCCGTAATCTCGTATACTCTCGTCAGGTAACGTGATGACGGTTCAAATTAGCAGTGGTTCGGATCGCATCGGTAACTTACGGGGTATATGAGCTGGCCGCTCAGAAAGCAATGGCAAACTACTGAGCGTAATCTTGCCAAGAGATCAACATACAGCTGAAAGATGCTGGTGTTGACAACTAAGTCCTGTAAAAAGGATATGCTAAAAAAAAATAATCTTTTATCAATATTTAATAGCGTGGACTGTGTTAGTGTCTTGACGTCAGACAATTTGAATATAGTATTGTCAGCTGCCACCTGTCCTTTAATTTTAGCTGACACAATTCCATAGGGTTGAAATGAGAATGGTACAGCGGAAGTCTCAAGCACCTATGGCCACGTTTTTCTACCAATTTGTCGATTTGATATTTCTTGCTTTTTTGCGTTTGTTTTACAAGGGACAACAATTCTAGCTTGAAATACGTTTCTGGAAATTAAACGGAATAGAAAGAAAAAGCAGCGGCTGCAGCAGGATATAACAATATGAATTGGAAACAAATAGTTATATTAAACTCCTGCGAGAAGAAACGTACTAAACATCAACAACGTTGCACATACCTTACAAGGAGATCCATCGTATCGCGAAATACAGGTGAAAATCCGAAATCAGAAGCACTCAATAAATATATAAAATGAATAATAAAATAAAATAAAATAAACTACACACAAACGCGTACAATACGACACACAGGACTACCGACATTTCGATTCTCAGAATCTTTGTCAAGGACACCACAGATAGCTAACACAACGAAATACAGCAAACAAAGAAATAAAAACACACGAACTATCCCTATGCCATGTGGGGCAGAAAAGGTCGCTTGGCCAGCTGCGAAGGCGCTCGTTGGCTGCAGAGTTAAAAGTGGGTTGCCAGATAGGATTTAAGTAGCCAAAAATATGTGAACAGTCTGCTATGAAAATATAAGGGTGTGGGGACAGTTAGGTATAGATATAGGGGGGAGGGAGACAGCATAGTAATAGATAGTGTAAACAATTGGGGAAGATGCCACAGTTATACCGTAGCGTCCACGACAGTATTGATACCTGCTGGATGGATGCATCCCAGATTGTTGATTAGCTGGCATCCAATTTTGAGCCTGACGGAGCTATTGGAGTAGCAGGGATTTAATGCGGTGACACATACATCGTCGACTCCATTATGGTTGGAGGAATTGAAATGGTTGGGGACAGGTTTGTCAGCGCCCTGATTAATGTCTCTGAGGTGTTCTCTAAAACGGTCAGCAAGACATCTGCCCGTTTGGCCAATGTATTTCATGTCACATCGTTTGCAGATGATGACATAATTTGTAAAATAATTAAAATAAAATAATTAAATAATAAAATACGTTGGAAATTGTATGTTCTGCATTCAGAGCCATATCTTTATTGCTTCCTTTGTGTATGATGCCGCAGTTATTTTGTCTTCTTATGCATCAAGATTGTGATATGATGCATTGTCAATAATTAGACAAATCGGTCTATCTAGGTATGGAAGCACTGTATTCTTGTGCCAGTCTCTAAATACATTACCATTCATCTCCTTATGATAATCCCTATTGTCTGTATGCTTTGATACGAACACGAATCCAGCATTCTGCAGTAAGCCATTATGCGTACTGCCAGCATGGTCTATGACCAAACGCTGACATTTACTACTGGGCACATATCGCTTTATGTTTCCATCCCCTGATTGCCATTCCTTTTCACTTATATAGTGTGCGTATTGATCCAGGTTTCATCCAATTTCACTATGTCATAATTTTCTTTGCGCATTTCTCCTAATTCACGTAGGTATCTGCTTCTCATGGCTCCCAATATCGCAAATGATATATTTTACCTCCCTTGTACTTTCTAAACATGAAATCTAATGTCCTTATAATTTTCTACAAAGTTGTTTTGAATAGCTCTATGTCATTGCTCTTTCTCAACCACACCCTAAGTTTTCTTACAGTCACTATTTTATTGGCAAATCTTCATTTTTATAATAGCTCGACTTATGACATCCTTGTCAAAGCTGTCTACAATTGCCTTTCTGCCTACCGTTTGCTTATTACGTGGTGGTTTCATTCCAGATTCTTGCACCCATCAACGAAATGACCGTTTACTCAAACCCAATGCATGCACTGTTCTTTACTCTGGATTTATAATAGTATGAAACAGTTTCCTGCGATCAGCTTCTTGACAAAAAATATGTGTACAACTTCACAGCGATGCTTTGAAGTATAAAAAATTTCACATCCAATACAATTCAACAATATTCACACATTCAGATGTTGGCGATACATGGTAAGATTTATAAAATAATCACGTTTCATGAAAGCACCCACATTATTGACGACACCTTTGAACACTCCCTTTTCACTACGCGAGGTTCTTGCTATAAGGTTATTCTCGTTCTGCGCGAGAAATTCCACTATTGAAAGCTGATGTTTCCGTGTGAAGATGTAATACATTTGAAAATGTGGAATTCATCTGTGACCCGTAAATTATATACCGCATATAAACAAACATTGAAATCTGCTGCAGAAGAAAAATTCTTTTGTTGTGTGGACATAATGATAAGGTTATATGCTAAATCTCAACATGTTCCCTCAGCTGGTTACTGAAATATGTATTTTTACATTGGGGCATACAAATGTGAATGGACTATAGTAATTTAGCTCTTACACACTCAATAACTGCCCTTTGGTAGGCTCATATCTTCTAGTGAGTTCCGGGTCACGATTGGTAATATTAATGTGAAACTCTTTGAGTCTCAAAGCATGATGAGTAAGGTGCAGACAGGCATGCTTCGGGCAGAGTGGCAGGCTCCCATTTCACAATAAACAATGTATTACATCGTCTGGATTTTTCCTCAGGAAATGCTGGTGTTGTGGAAAATAAGCAGACCTACTGATTGGTGGGGTATTGATGCATGATAAGACAGCCTTTTGGATCTTGCGTATAGTGAGAGAAGAACATATAGATTATCATGGCTTGGAGAGAATGGTGCTGCAGGGAGTGACCAGAGGATCTAGTCAACACTCAAAGCTCCGAGGAAAGCTCAGACGAACACATAATCGACTGATACTGGTACCATTAATATCGTGACTCTTTTCTGGCTGTTGCAGACGAGGACGGAGCAAATATTGGAATGTTCCGAGTGCTTTGATGTCGGTATTTGACTCAACTTATCGCAACTTGGTGTAGCTAGAATAGTATTAACGTTAATCTGCAATATATAATTGTTTATCTGACAGTATTGAACAGGAACGATAGGCACATAGTATAGGAAAACAAGCATGTTTCTAATTAAATATGAGAGTTATTCTCTGTGGCGAAACGCCTCAGCAATATCATAATGTATCTCTCATTACACAAGAAAAGATTAAAAGCCCACAAGGAATAAGATAGAAAAGATAGAAAAATAAAACTTCACCACGCTGCTGAACGTTTATAATTTTACCACCCAAAATTGCGCGCCACCACACAAAGCGAAGTCTGCTTTCTAAATAGGTGGGACAACCTCATTTCGTGACTACTACTACAGCAGAGGAAAGGGGCGTAGAGGTGTAACCTTACTACTTCATAAAATCACTGGTTACCATATTGGCGCGGAATCTAGACAAGGGGTCACCAAACTACGGCCCGCGAGCCAGATCCGGCCCGCGATGTCATTTCATCCGGCCCACCGACGGTACTCGAACATGCTTGACATAAGGTATGGAACACGAGAGGTTGTGATACAATTTACATGTAAATATTATGTTTAGAATAATAGGAGATCTTCACACGTGCGTAGACCTCCTGGCTGGTATGTATCTTAAATTTGCTATTTTCAATTATAAATTACTGTATCTAGATTTTCTTGTTTATTGTAATGTTTTCTTATTTAGCGCCATCCAAAGTCCTTATCCGGCTCGTGGTAGCGCTGCCTACGCTCTGACATTACCATGGTTTCCGTGGCAACACACACACACACACACAAACACACACGCGCGCGCGCGCGTCTTCCCCTCCCACAGATGCTTCAGGCTGTCAACACAGGTTCGATGCTTCAGAAATATTTACTTCTTTTTGCTAGTCATCCATTTTATATAACAAGGATTTCTTTGTTTGACAGTGATAGTTAAGTGAACTAAAAAGTGTGAATAGAAGCAATAAAGTAGCAAATATAGCATAAAATGTCGTAGAAGCCTTGTGTTTTTACGAATATATTATCCCCAGCTCAGAAGAATTCCCCAGTCAAGGTGATAATCGAGCTAGTCTCTAAGCCAGTATTGTCAACCTTTCTGCTGAGGCAGATCCCTACGCATATGTTTACATTGCTCAACGAACTCCGTGCGATGATCCATGTGTCTGTCCTACTTTATGTAATAAACTAGATGGACAGAGATGTTGCATGTAGGCGATTTAGGTTTGTTCCGTCGGAACCCCTGGCTGCGACTCGCGGACCCCGGTTGAAAAACTCTGCTCTAGGCTGTTTATTTGGCTGTTTATTTAGGCCGGCTCTATTTATATATTTGTAAACCTTATTATGAAATATATTCTATTACCAAAGGAAATATTTTGGTCACTTGAAACGTCACGAAAGTTTGGAGAGAACAATAATGAAGGGGTATATGCCTGGGAAGAGGAAAAGAGGAAGGCCAAAGAGAAGATGTGTGCAGGATGTGGCGGATAATCTCCAGATGGGTGTATCTGACGCGGGACATCTTGCATATGATCGAGAGGTTTTCTGGAAGGTTGTTGTGGAAGCGAGGTTCTGCAAAAGAACATGCTACTGAATGAATGAAAGGTACCTATAAACTTTATATGCACATTTGGTGAGCCATAGCTTCACCAGTGACCCCTAGTCCTCTGCTTTTCTTGTGTTTCAATATTTATATATATATTATATATTTTAATATGATTTTAATTATGTTTCAAATTCAATGTCTTTTTTCATTTTCAGATCCCGTGTACTTCACCCTTCATTATGGCTGCTTAGAAGATAGACGTGGACGCCGAGTGTTCGCGTTTTCATTGAAGAATGGGGAGTAATGTACTTCCTTGTGGAAACAAAGGATCAGAAAACCAATTGCGCAATATGCAGCAAAAGTGTTGAGGTTTTGAAAGAGTAAATTCTTCGGCGTCACTTCGAAACAAAACATATATCAACATATTCAAAGTTTTCTGGAAAGTTACGCTCTGAGAAATATGAGTCAATAAAATGTGGATTAGAAACAGAAAGAGATCACTTCACGAGAAAGTTTGCTGAAAAGGAATCTGTCACTCATACACGTTACAAAATAGTGCATAAGATGGCAGAACGAGAGAAACCGTCTACTGATGGCAAATTCATCACAGAGTGTATGATGGAAGCAGCAAAAATTACTTGTGTCCCAAGAAAGCAGATTTGTTTGGAACTATCAGCCTTTCGGCAAGTCCAGTTGTGCGAAGAACAGAAGAATTTGGAGAGAACATAGTGCTACTGATAAAAACTAGGAACGTTTTGCGGTATTCTCTGGCGCTGTATGGGTCTACTGATTTCTCGAGTACGTCACAACTTCTCGTCTTCATTTGTGCTGTCGATTTGGACTTTCAGATAACGGGAGAGTTGGCATCCGTTTCCAGCATGCATGGACCAACAACTGGGAAAGACATTTTCATGGAAGTACACAACATTTTGCAAGACTATAACATTCGGTGGAATCAACTTCGAGATGTTACAGTTAATGGCGTAAAAAAACATGGCTGGAGTGAGGAATGGTCTGACGGGGTAGATCAGGACTCAGTTGGAAGATTTGCAAATTCCCGCCGCTCTCTTCATACACTGCATCGTACATCAGCAATCATTCTGTGGGAAAGACTTATATATTTCTTGTGTGCTGAAACCAGACGTTTCTGCTGTGAACTTCATTCGGGGACATGCACTCAATCACCTTCAGTTCCAGGCTTTCCTTGAAGAAATTGATTCTGAATTCTGTGACTAGCCTTATCACACATCAGTGAGGTGCCTCAGCTGCGATAAAGTCCTGTTTCTTTTTACAACCTACGAGACGAAATAGATGTTTTCCTCACTGAAAAAAATAGAGCTGATCCACAGCTGTCAGATCCTACCTAGCCGTCAAAGTCTTCATTTTTGGTCAACATCACATCCTACATAAATGAACTGAAAATTCAGGGAAATGATAACTTCGTCTGTGATCTCTACATAATCATCAAAGGATTGCGGAGAAAGCTGTAATTGTTTGAAGCACAACTGGAAGGAGAAAACTGTTCTCATTTTCACAGCTTTAAAGCGTTTTGCGCTACAATCCCCGAAAATGTCAACCGCAATTTTCGGGGGGGGGGGGGAGAGGGGGAGAGATCTTCAGATCTTGACAGAACTGCGAGACATTCTTCTGTTTCAGAATCCGTTCGATTGTAACCTTGATGATGTGCCAGTTGAACTACAATTGGAGCTGATTGATTCGGAAGCAAATTACTTTTTGAAAGAGAAACACAGAGAAGGAAAACTTGTTGAATTTTACCGCTGCTTACCTAATGTTGAGTTTCCGAAACTGAAGAAATTTGCCGCTGGTATGGTACCAGTGGTTGGAACAACGATTGACTGATGAACATTTGAAAACAATTCTCTTTATTGGATGCAGCTATTCCAAACCAAACATTGATGATATCGTGAAAGTCAAATATCAGTTTCGCAAATCTCACTAACCTTTTGTGCTGCTTAGTTTGCGAGATTCGGATGTGTGCACACTATGTCTGATGTAACTATCATTTTGCTAACGTCGCCTTCTTTGATAACTGTTTTAAGTAAATAAATGTGTTGGTTGTTGTTGTTGTTGTTGTTGTTGTTGTTGTTGTTGTTGTTGTTTGTGTGCATTGCACGCAACTCACCCATGATTAACTTAGATTATCGTCTTTTTTTACCAGACCTTTCGTTCTGGTTTGCAAATATTGTTAAAGTTAGTTGCATATCCTTTACAGGACGTTTGCAGTCAACACCAGCATTGTTTGCTGTTGTTGATGTCTTGGCAAGTTTACGTTCAGTAGTTTGCCATTACTTTATGAACGACCGGCACCGATACTGTTACGTAAAAATACCAGCGCAAAGCGGTCTGCTGCCAAATCGCGCACAGCTCTGTTTCGAACGCGGGTATACGGGATTACGAACCCCGTCCGTAAGACCGTCGCCACGGATCGCTGCGCAAGTATTGTGCAGAATGAGTATCCGGTCTGAGCTTGTCATTTTGTCAGTTATCCGGCCCACCATGAAAAATGTTTGGTGACCCCTGATCTAGACTGATGGGAGACTTTCAGCCGGACAAACGTGTGAACTTACCAATCAGGGAAATCAAGAGTGTAGACAGTAGACTGGAATGCATGACGTAACGTCAATCGCATCTCCAAGCAGCGGCCGAAGGGTGTCTCAGACGAATGGCGTAGCGGCAGTGAAAATTGATTGACAGGTGAAGCCACAGTCAATAATGAAAGTTGGGAAGTAGTTAAAGATTACTGGACATAAGGCGTCCAGGTAAACATCCAAAGTGAAAAGGGAAGGAGAGAAGACGCCAGAGAGGATTCGAGAATTTAAACTACTGTCGTTATCGACCCAACTTAGAGGCAAGCACAGATAGCATATCGGGGAAGCCTTCTGGTGAGATATTACCATCTTGTTTTGTCCAACTGCAGTAAAATGTCTAGTGGCAGAATTTCTTAGCTATAAACTCTGATAATACCAATATATTTTGTATCATTTTTCTTCTGTTCTGAGAGCCTGCTTTAGTTTTCTGTTTCAGTGTACTTATTGTTGTAGCTCTAGTCGTTATGTTGTCATTGTGACAACTTTTTTTCTGTTTTGTTTGCGATAATTTGGAAATAGCAAACATTATTCAAGCACGAGGGTGTTTGGCTTATTCATGTACACGATATACATGGAGATTCATCCTGAGACCCAGGTACATTGGAGACTGACAACTCAGGAGAAATTCCTAAAGGTAAGCAGTCTAGTTATAGTGTCCAAGATAACAATGATTATTTGGACCAACACTTCGAATGTCGTGTGTGTGTGTGTGTGTGTGTGTGTGTGTGTGTGTGTGTGTGAGTGTGTGTGTGTGTGTATAAATGCATGTTATGGGATGTGTAGATAGATAGATACTACACATCCTCGGTTTGTTCCATTACATGTTTTATAGGAGCCATATCAATCCACTCGCATAACGGAGCAACTGACCCTCGTGTAAGGACCAATGACAGTCCTACAAGCTGAATGCGCAACGTATCTCACCATGGAGCATGATCACAAGGTCTTCGTCAGGATAAAAAAGTTATGTGCATGTTATTTTCTAAATAGTGTATTTGCCATTTGATCATGCACCATTCTCTCATCGCACGCCACCAGCATATCAAACCATCAAATAGAAGAGTCAGCATCATCATTTGAAAAGTTAATAATCACAGATGTAGTTAAACTCACAGTTCTTTCGAAATATTTCTAACTGTATGCAACTATATGTGTATCGTAAGTGCGTGCAAACTATATTAATTTACAGAGAGTGGTTGTGAATTATATTTAAAGGGGGGGGGGGGGGGGGGGTGTGAGTCAGGGAAGCGTTTATGCTAAAGGTTTATTCTGCATTTCTAAATCTCAATTTTCACTCCCGGGGGTACTAAGTGCAGCTACATCTATATTTTCAATGAACAACACCAGTTCTGTGCTGGTTTATTAATCCTCTTTGGTTTCCTGTGTAGTGTTCTTGTTTGGCCACACCTCTTTTAACTTGCTGTTCTCGTAGCCTCACCATGGTTTTAGACTCACAGTCATCGCTTGGTTCTCGCAAAAGTCTTACTTCTCGTAGAGCATTCAGAATGTCTGCCTCGTTCATGGCTCGTCCGCCTTCCACAGTAGCCCTACCTGCAAGCCTGTCAGCCTGCTAATTTCCTCGTACAACAGCATGCCCTGGCACGAAACTGAAACTGTGTTATGTTATCTTTGCCAACCGAGACCGCTCCAGAGACAGCAGCCACTCTCTTCGGATCCACCCCATCTCTATCTTCTTAAGCATGCTCATTGAGTGAGTCACTAAGGTAAATTTCTGTGTCTCGAGCCATGTTATTGATATACCTACTGTCGTCATGACAGTCAGGTAAATAGTCTGGCTACTTGTGGTCACAACAAAAGCACCAGACTCTCCTTCACAATTCTCCCTCCGGCCTAAGCCGTAAAAGTCCATGAACTTCTCACTCTTCTAACGACCGGCCCATCTATGAAAATGACATCATCACCCTCCAAAGCATTTTCGAAAATCAAAGCATGTACTTCCGCCTCCACAGCAGCCGGATTTTCTTGTTTGCAATTTCGGTCTAGTTGGATGCAAACTGAAAAAGAATACAGAAATATATTGGCATTCTCCTCGCCATGCCTCAGTTGAAAACATCGTTTTAAGAATGTCTTCGGCGTGATCCATCCACGACTTTCCTCTTTTTAACCTGCTGCCCTTCACCTTCTTAATTTCACTGTGCAGTGGATGTTGTGTGTTTGCGTTGACTCTGAAGTAGGTACGTGCTCTGCAAATCTGTATAATGTCCCCAATGGTTGGAGAACCAAGAAGGACCAGACCCTCGTAAAGGAGACATAGTTGACGCTGCTCACAGTTTGCCGCCACCACCACCTGCATCGCAGCCAAACCTCGCTTGGCTTGTTGTTATCATACTTACATCAGTTATCTCAATCAGTATTTACACAGTATTATCATTGATTTTTATTGATTGCACGTTTTATCATTTAATTTAATCATGCATATTTAATAATATAATAATAAATAAATAGATTATTTGGTTGTTTCGGGATTTGAAATTTTATTATTATTGAGCACAACCCACTACTGGCAACGCTGATCGTATTCTGGTATGAACCTAAGGCCTATCCACGTCCATATAGAAGCACTGATTTTTTAGTGTACATCAGAAGGCTGGAAATAGAGGACGGCTTAATAGGAGAGGGTCTAGAAGAATTCATTATATTCGACATGGAAGTCGACGTGGGACTCAGCTGATCAAGAAGTTTTAAAAGTACTTAAAGAGTGTGAAACAAAGTTATGTCGCAAAGCTAAAAAAAAAAAAAAAAAAAGAGGAGATGAGGGAAAAACAAATGGCAATATTGAACGTACATGAGTCTACCAGCTCGGCTGAGGCAAAGCCAATCATTCAAGTCGAACTCTGATAGAAAGCGAGGAGACTGACTGTCACAATGGAGAGGCGTGCTTTCTTTCGAAAATTCTCATGGCCCAGGAAGACGAAAGCATGGAAACCGAAAGGCAATGGCTCATTCCTTCAATTTCTAAAACGAAATGGAATAGGGGGGAAAGTACCAAGAATACAGTAAATAGTCACAGACGTGATAAATGTTTACACCGCAATGAAAGCGGATTAGCTGGCGTGGCACCCCTGCAAACTCAGGAGCTTGTTTAGACTTCCTCTAGGGTAATATCCCAGGAGGAAGAGGAGGACCTACGGAAAATATAAAGAGGGTCAAAGGCGAGGCCTTACCCGACTCTCTTGTTCCTTTAGTTCAGAGGAAATAGAAGTGAAATAAATTCAAATGAGACAGTGATTAATGTAAACAGGATCATCCTTTTTTCTATGTTGCCACACAAGATGAAATAATTATCAGTTTTCATTACTTATCCCATATAAGTGATGGCATGGAAAATTGCACCCCACATCATTCACTTCCATTGGATTTGGCACAAGAAATCCAGACCAAAGAATGATTACCTGAACTGGACTTGGCACCAGAGAGGGGGGAAAACAAGTCATGGAGGAGAAATTATCACGATGTCAGTTCGTGGAGGCTTCGAAAAGGAAACTTGAGATATAGAAAGCATTCATTAAGGTCGTACTACGGACTCTGATTCAGGACCGATAAAAATGTCTGCTAACAACCAAGAAGAAAATATTTATTTGGGCAAGATAAA
The DNA here is from genome assembly GCA_014155875.1 of Cepaea nemoralis. Taxonomy (NCBI): domain Eukaryota; kingdom Metazoa; phylum Mollusca; class Gastropoda; order Stylommatophora; family Helicidae; genus Cepaea; species Cepaea nemoralis. The sequence continues at coordinate 7,803 of JACEFZ010024145.1, read as the reverse complement.
GGTAATACCTATCATCAACACAGCTGAAGGTAACAGGGGATCACAGTTGAAGGACCCTGCAGCAGAAAAAGCCAGGAGCTTTTGGGATACTCAACACTTAGGACCGTGCTACTTTTCACTTCGAATAAGGTTGGTTGTGTAGAACAGATGTTTATGTATATTTCTACAAGAAGTTGATGCCAATTCACATTTCTTTAGTAACTACTGGATGTCTCAAAGCCAGATAAATTATAATAGCCTGGGTGTTTCAAACACATATTCTAAATTGGACTCAGTTGGACAGAAGTTAACTCAGATAAAGAAACATCGAGGGATGGAAACTCTGAAACCAGGAAGGAGTTAACGGACACCTTACCAAGAAAGAGGTAACTACAAGTTGTATGCACATCATAGAATTATGATGTTTAGCAAATGTTTTTGACAAAAGGAGGAGATTGGTGGATCTTATTATGACTTATGGCCGACGGAGGAAAGGAACGAGAATCAACCTTACTGCGACCAGTTCAATTAACAAAACACTGGTCGCATTCCTTTTGTTGATATGACAAGCCACAGTGATAGAGTAGACAATAACAGTCTCTCTGCAGCGCAGAAGAATCACGTTACCAAGCTAAGGATGTTCCCAGCCGGGGAAAACAAAAACCTCAAGAGGACCGGACTTTACCAAGCAATAGCACAAAAATCCGACATGAAACCAGGGGCAACGAATTACAAGATTTATCATGGAATGATAGGCATGTGATGTCTCTATGAACTCACTGGACATCCCACTGCCGCGGGGAATATGGGGAACATAGACTTGAGGGCAGTTATGGAACTGACAGCACCTAGTTACATTACTTGGATGTTGCCGAGACTTTGCCATGGACTTCATGCTGAACCTACTTAAAGTGGGGAACTCTGTGCCTCAGCAACATCAGAATCACCTCTTATTAAACAGTAAAGAATATAAACTCACAAGGAATGAAGTTATATAAAAATAGAACTTAACCACGATGCTGAGCGGTTAGAATGTATAGCCCAAAATTGCATACCATCACACAAAGGGAAGTCTTCTTTCTACGAAGATGGGAAATCTCAATTCGTGACCACCCATACAGCGGAGGAAAGAAACCGCCTACTTCATAAACATCTTCGGTTAACACGTTGACGCTGAAACATAGACTGAAGGCAGATTTCAGCTGGTCAAACGTTGTGAACGTACCAAACGGCGGTCAGTCAGATGGCACCACCTGCCCCACACCAATTTGCCAAATGCAGATTAACAGTTCAAATGCCGGCACATAGGTTAAGCAAGAGCGTAGATAGCAGATTGGAATACTTGACATAAGGCTTCCTGGTAATCATCCAAAGTGAAAAGGGGAGAAGATATCAAAGACGAACTGAGTATTTAAACTACACAGATAGCTGGTGCCTTACATTTTATAGCTGTACTTGGGTAATTTTGTTGTGCTGATTTCAAAAATGTTATCAGATTTTTTCGATCAGCTCTTGTTTTGAGACAACTAAGAATGACCTTCTTAGTAGAGCAATTGTTATGTACAATCCTAGAGTTAGGTGCCATCAGTGACATTGTGGCTGTAATCTGCATTCATATTATATTTAATGGCTGTGCATCAAGTGCCTTCTTATAATACACCAAAAATGTATTAAAACGTTATCACTAGCACTTTTTTAAAATCTATAGTCAAACACAAAATAGCTTCTTTTGAGGACTCCCTGGAATGTGATATGCTAGGACAGTCATTGTGAAGGGTCCAACAGTAATCTGCCATCATGAGGGCATCCCAAAGTTCCTGGTACCTCTCTTCCATTATTTTTATATCTTGATTAAATCTTTCACTTTGCTCCTCAAAAAATTCGCCAAGATTCTCGGGAAAGAAATGTAAATGGTTATGGGGGTAGTGAGGTTTTATCCTCATGTTGCATACAAGCTTACAAAACTCGACAGCATGTTTTAAACTAATTCAGAATAATTGGCTGCTTTAAAGTTACTCAGAAAGATGTGCATAACTAAATCACATGATAACCAGGCTGTTGAATCTGTTATGTTCATCGAATCAATAACATTTGGATCGTTTATTAACTGTCTAATTTGTGGTCCAACAAACATTCCAGTTTGAAGTTATCCTATGCTCAGTTCCGAAAACTGGCTGCATAAATAATTAAAACAGGTACCATCTTTATTCAGTGTCTTAACAAATTGTTTAATCACGCCAAGCTTTATATATCAGGGTGGAAGTAGAACTATCTTTAGATCAATGAGAGGCTTGTTGACGATATTCTGTTCTTCAAATTTCAATTCATCCCTCAACGGCCACTATCTCTTTGTCAAGTACGTATCTTTTGTCCTGCTATCCCGCAAACATATAAAGCATCCCTTTTCATGTCCAAGCTTTACGTTCATCATCTTATGATCTACACAAACTATCCAGTTATGTTCTAAATATGTTCAATTATTTAAGAACTGTGCACATTGTAGAATACTCCTCCCTTATTGTAGTAGAATTGGCGAATGGAATTGAGCCATATTTGTTACCACTGTGTAAGAGAACCCTTTCAAACTTCTTTTAGAGTTGTCAATGAAATTCGCCACTCATTTGGTGTATAAATTACCCCAAATTTCGTTTACAAGATCTCCTACATTAGTTCAAAACACAAGGTTGTTTTCTTTACATTGCTTTGATTGATTGATTGATTGACTGATTTAGGAACCGACATCACAGCATTCGGGGCATTCCCATAAGCGCTCCGTCCCCATCCTCAGCAGCCAGTGAAGAGTTCCAACACTAATAGTACCAGTTGCAATCTGATTATATGTCGTCTCGCCTTTCCTCTGAGCGTTCGATCGTCGGCCAGATCCCTCGTCCCCCCTCGCTGTCGCCATTATTGCCAGACCATGGTGATCCATTAGTTCCTCCGAGGTGTACACGTTCCCACAAGGCCACAATCACGTCTGGCTTATCATGCATCAATAATCCACCAAGTTTGCAGAGCCAGCCAATCTGTCCGCCTGTCCATTCCCCAGCACACCAGTCTGCCCCGGAGAAAAGATTCAGACGAAGCTTGTCACCAGTGACTTCCGAAGCGAAGCAAGCCACTCTGCACGAAGCTTGCCTGTCATCACCCTACTCAGCAAGCTTTCTGAGTCAGTTACAATCATTATGTTTGTGTGTGTCGTATTGCTTTTTGCTGAGATAAAATGTAACCTTTGTTTCAGCTGTCAGTAATTTTATTTCTTTCAATCTTGAAGCCAAAAGTACTGAATATTCCTTTGAGAGATATAGATCTTGGATTCGATATTCAGTTCATGCTGGTCGAAACCTTGAGCAACTGAAAAAATCATCTTTGAAATTACTATCACTGTCATTTGTCGTTCAACACGCCATTTTCTAGGAGTGAATCTGAAATCTGACTGAAATTTGGAATTGGTATGCCATATCCGTGTGGAACAGGTTGTATAGCAGAATCTATATCTGGACATTTCCATTTGTGTGTGTGAATTTTTCCCCTCATTAATTCCCTTAATATTGAGAAAACATAAATAGCAGTCTTCATAGTGCTTCTTGGGCTCTCTCCAAACCATTTTTTAAATCGCATATCCTTTACAGGACATCGCTGTCAACATCAGCAACTTTCAGCTGATTGTTAATTTCTTAGCAAGATTACGCTCAGTAGTTTGCCATTGCCTTCTGAGCGACCGGCTCAAATACCCCTAAGTTACCTACGCGGAGAAAACCGCTACCAATTCTCGAGCAAAGTCACGTTACTTACGAGAGTATACGAGATTACGGAGAAAGTCGTGTAACTTCTAGACCAGAGAGACCGGCCTCCAAACCATTGGAATTCCCAATATTGTAAGGGATTAGATAGCAATAGATTTTTTTCCCCCAGAGCCTTATTCAGAAAATACTGTAATAATATTAATTAAATACACAAATGCCTGTATCTCAAAAACTAGAGCTGCTACAGACAAATAAATGTGATATTTGGATTTATCAGGCCTCATGTATGCAAAGACAGTGTAAAATGTTTGGCACCAAACAAAAATTGGTTTTGTAGGGTTGCGTAATGATAACAATATAAATTAGATCAATGCATGTGAAGTAAAAATATACACGAACATGAAGATACAAATAGACTAACTGAAAATAGACGCTGGGCATAGAATAAAATGAATACGTGGCTACCTACAGTGGAAGATCCGCAGAATTATATGCTAGAAACATGGTGGCAAGTAAACTCTGAGCTAGATACATTAGTGCGGACACATGCGATCAATGGTGAAGATACAGTGAGCTCTCTGTTAGACACATTAGCGAATATACAGTGAGCTATGGGCTAGATACATTAGTGCACACACATGAGCTCATTATTGAAGAGACAGTGAGCTCTGTACTACACATGTTAGATATAATGAGCTCTGGGCTAGACTGGACACATTAATGCAGGCATATGAGCTCATAAGTGAATATACAGTGAGCTCTTGGCTAGATTCATTAGGAAAGATACAGTGAAGTATATGCCAGTCACATTAGCATGAGTGAAGATGAGTAAACACTTTGCTAGACACATTAGTGGAAACACAATGAAATATGTATTAGAAACGTTAATGAAGATACGGTGAAATAGGTCTAGACACACTATGAATATACACTGAGCTTTGTGCTAGTACGTTAGTGAGATACAGTGAAGTATGCGCTAGGCACAATAGTGAAGATCCATCCATCCATCATGTGCCATGCCGATAAGCGTGGGCGGTCATATTTTGCCATCTCATTCTATCACCAGAGTCGTGGATAAGCTCCGTATTAGATTGTAGTACATGATATTATTGGCATCTGTAAAGAAGGTAGTTTGCCATTGCTTTCCTTCCTTGCAGTGACCATACTGGTCGATGACCGTAGCCATTGTCTCCCAAAAGAATGAGATCCTCTGCCTACCGTCGTGAAGCTGGAGACCATAACCTACAACTATCTGTTTGCTGCTCTTCAACTTCATCAACCACTTAGACCCATGGTTTTCACGTAACCCTGATCGGAAAAGGGGGGGGGGGGGGCGAGCTGCTAAACGCTTACTCCAAACTTGCCCAAGGATGTCCCGTAGGATAGCGGAGGGAATGAGGCATCTTACCTCTCCTTTGATAGGGTATACCCCTACCCTGTCACCCCCGCATAGCGACGATACAGTCTACTACATGCTAGACACGTTAGTGCAGCTTTTGTATACTTTGTGCCATATTACGAACATTTGTTTAATAGGAACGGCATTATTGTTGTTTTTCAATAACATTAACATGATCATGTTGTATACCATCTCTATTTTTGTTAGTGTTCTTATTGTTGTTTTTGATAAAGTTAGGAGAAACAATTCTGGAAACGCAAAAGCTGCTAAAATCACAGTGATCAAATAACTCATATTGTGCAGTTTGGTGACTACAAACTATGGACCACTCTAACCGAATGTATCTAATTCACATGACACAAAAATAAACATTATGAGATGGGGGGAAAAATAAAGAAGAATTGCAAACCGACACATTTAAACGAACTGAAGCAGGTGTAATGCCGTGGTCATGCAGAAGTGAACGTCACTAAGAAAGTCGATGATCTGACATTTCGGCAACTAAGCGTCGAGTGCGGTCACTAAGAAAAATACTCTCAAGTCATTAGAAGACCCAACTTCCTGCCGATGACATAGTGGCTAATGCAACAACGGACGGTGGTAATGCAATTTAGGGTGGAGAGTTCACACGGCGTAAGGGGCAATTCAAGCGCTGACACAGTCATGCTCCCGACAAATATGCAATACAGAAACACATCGGATGGAGACTGAATAACCTTAAGTTAGGTGCGAACGTTTCTGTTTACGATTACCAGTTATTATGCTGCTATTTGAGCAATAGACAGAAAGAAGAAGATTGTTGTAGAATTGTAATTGTAGCAAGAAGTGTTGGCTGAGATACTACGGAGACATAACTGCATACAATAAGAAACACCAAAGCAATAAGTAAAGGTAAAGGGCGCATTGGGTATACAACACTAATCCCCTATTTGTATACACCACTCGATAAGTGGTGTGGCCAATAGCACGCCAGCCATCCTTACTTTCCAAGACACTTCTCGATACCTACTTACGCTATGGCGATTCTTGTTCTAATCTCTTCAAGGCATCTCCCATCAGATGTTATGACTGTTCCGAGATAATTGTCCCGATTCATTTTTTTAATGTCTCTGTCCTTGTCTTGCGATTATCAGTCTTTAGGCGAATCATAATGTGCTAGGCACTTTTAAAGAGGTAGTTTGCCGGTGCTTTCCTCTATGGCAGTAACCGTACTGATCGGGTGACCGCAGCCATTGACTCTTGAAAGAGCTCCTCTGCCTGCCGTCGCGAAACTTGAGACCATAACCAACACATATCTGTCGGCTACCCTCAAAATTTCATCCACCACCTGCCTTTCGTCACTTCTTTTGAACACTTCCAATAAACGAATACGAAATAACACCACATAAACCACAGGAAAACACTTAACAGCGTCTCCCTGAAGAATAGACGCATCACATCGTCGCCATTGTACCGGAAGTCCGGTATGAATACCTTAGAAAAGAAGAAATCACCAGGAAAGGATGGAATCACAAATGAAATGCTAATATGTCTAGGCACTGAAGCAAACAAGAAACTACTAGCAGTCCTAAATTACAGCTAGAAGAGGAATAGTCCCACAGGCATGAAAGGAAGCTATACTAATACCAGTCCCAAACAAAGGAAAAGACCTGGAAGAACCAAATGGCTATCTACCTATCAGTCTACTTAGCTGTGTAGGAAAATTAATGGACCGCATTATCAATGGCAGGCTAACATGGCATCTGGAAGAACATCAACTCTTAACACCACACCAAGCAGAATTCAAAAAGTACAGATCCACTGAAGATCAAATAATCTATATAGCTCAGAAATATAGGATGCCTTCCAAGAGAAAAAGTACACACTAGCGGTCTGGATAGATATAGAAAAGATATTTGATAAAGTATGGAAGGAAGGACTACTGAAAGTAAAACTGCAAAAAATGCATGTTTGTGGGAAAATTTACACATGGATCAGCCACTACATTGAGAACAGAACTGCGAGGACAAAATTACAAGGACAAAACAGCAATAAGCTGTTGGAGCAAGGTGTCCCCCAAAGAGGAATTCTTTTCACCAACATTATTCCTACATATATAAATGACACCACGGAAAATTTTCAGCTAGAGTACACACATCCTCCTTTGCAGATGACCTAGCCATATGGACATCTGAAGAATATATTAGTACAGCTAACAGCAGAATACAGCAAGCCTTATTAGCGCTGGAGGACTGGTCAACATCATGACTAGTGAAGATAAGTGAGGAGAAAACAAAATGTACATCCTCTTAAATAAAACTATGCACGCTAAGCTGGTATTGAATTGAAAATATTGCGCCATGACGAAAATCCAAACTATCTAAGAGTTACCTTTTATCGTCGCCTGACATGGGAGATACAGATTGAGAAAAATCGAACAAGAGCAAGGGCAAAGAATGGCAATCATTAAAAAAAAGCTTGCTGATACAACGTGGGGAGCAGATGAGAAAGTTCTCAAGAAGTTATACACTGGACGGGTAAGGCCAGTACTGGAATATGGCATCTGTGACGTAATAGACGGTCTCCCCTTTAGTTTTGCTTACATTACGGTTAAGATTGTATTTTTCATTTTAGATTAATCTAGAAAAACGATATTTACTATGGTTCTTTCAAGTAAGTCTCCTGTAAACCTAGTGCATA
>JACEFZ010024144.1:0-35570 GCA_014155875.1 Cepaea nemoralis | reverse complement strand
TTTAAAATTTTTTAAACACAATTCGGACTACCAGAAAGTAATAAAAACCGGGGGCATCAACGATTACCATTCTCTTGACTGGCAGGTACAGATCACTTTATTAAGGTTTAGGCAGGTATAACAGACACCAAAATCGAATGTACCAACTCCCCCTAGTGACCCTTCGCTATACCCAACGGTCAGTGTGGACAACTGCAGAGCAAGTTTTCCGGAATTTCCCCAGGTACAGCTTTTAAGATGATAATTAGAATGCACTGCGTTCAAAACTATATGGAAAGAAGATGATCTCCAGAAAACTTTTCCTACTCTGAGAACTCGCCTGTCTTTTAAAACTCAAAGAACAATTGACAGAAGAGAAGAAACTCGGATACGAAAACAAAGGCAACTCCTTAGGTTTGCAACACCCCAACGCTTAACAGAAAGTCTGGCTAATGGAAAGTGGCATTGCCCACCTGGGGCTAAACAAAGAGACATCTCTATGACGTCAATCATATTTAGGTCACGGGCTTTCAAGTAATAACACCGCAACGTTATTTATGCATAGTATTACATCGGCGTTTCCCCAAAATGTGCTCAAAATTGACATACGACACACCAGACAGCAATTTTCTTGATGTATCTGCCTCGGGATGGGCTATTACCGTAAACTGATCAGGGTGAGAGTCGGGAGTTTAAGTGTAATCTTAGTCTATTGTTCTGTATATTATCTAGTGACCTTAAAGTACCCACGGTTCTTATCTTGTTCTTGTCTTGTGAGCACCAAATCCATGGTCTATTATAGAATGTTTCCTTGCCTAATCTCTTCTTAAGAAACGCTTCAGACAAACACTAAAGTGGGGAGGTTGCCAAGCTGCATCTTGGTTCCTAGTGAAGTGTAATGCCCATGTTGCCTTGCATTAATTTTCTCTACACGGTTGATTCGATCTGGTGTACATTAATTACTATCTGAGCAAATCAAGTTATTCTTCCTATCCCCAGTAGAAATGGACGTTTATGGATGTTTACTCTTCCTCCAGAATGATGGTTTCCTAATCGGCTGGTATATCATTTCAAACAACAAAAATAACCCCACCTGCATCAGCAAACCCGATATTTAGGAACGATCATCTTATCCATTCGGCCATGCTGACCTCCCCTACACCGGTCAATCGGACGAAAATGTTGACTACTCATCTTTGACTTGGGGACATAAATTACAAGTACCTCTGAAGATGGAGTGGGTTCGCCTGATGGCGAAGGACACTGGTAATACGGAAAGCTAATCCACGTGCAAAGTTCTGTTCAGTGCTACTAGAAATAGCGTGTTCAAAGAGCGAGCGCCCTGGAGATTTGAATATACAGAAGAATATGTCGTATTTCATGGAAACAAAAAAGAATCAAATACAGAGGTTCTAGAAAACCTCGGAAAGAAAAGAGAGTTGACGAAAGTGGCAAGTAAAATATTTTGGCCATATTAAAAGACATAACAATCTTATATAAACCATATGTAGAGTAATGTTTTGAAGGCAAGCGAGCAAGAGGTCGACAACGAAACAAGTGAGAAGATAACATGAAGAGATGGACGAACAGCAGCCTGACAGAATGTAAAATCAAGGCGAGAGACGGTGCTCGAGATCCTTTGCAGCCAGTGTTTATTGTGGAGACGACACCTGATTGATTTATTAAATGATTGATTGATTGATTGATCATTTCAAAGGAGCCCCGCCCCCTCCCCCCCCCCCTGATTTATTAAATGATTGATTGATTGATTGATCATTTCAAAGGAGCCCCGCCCCCTCCCCCCCCCCCCCCCCCCCCCCCCTCCGATAGTTTAGTTTAGTCGTTGGATCAACATCACGGCACACGGTTTAACCCATAAGTGCTCCGTTTTCCTTCTAACTCAAACCTGAGTCTGGAGAAACTCAGCTCAATGCACGAACTCCGTTGCATCGGCGAGGTTCCTGAAATACTTTGGGTAGATTTTTAACTCGTAAATTTTGCCCGAGCAGCGCGATTAGGCTACTCTTTTTCGATGTCAAACTGCCAAGGGATTTTTTACGTGCGCAACAATACACACGGGCGTCCGATCTCACTACCCAGAGACCAGGGGAAATTTTATTATTGGAAGTCCAGGTGGATTTTTTAAATAAATCCCGGTCCTCACCGCGGCCTGAACCCGGGACCTCCAGCATTCGAGACGGACACCATACCTCGAGACCACTCAGCCCCCCATGAAATGAAAGGCAGTAAAGCTCTAACAGTACTATGAGTAAATCAACAAACTGATAGTGGAACTGGTCACTATAGAAAAAACAAAATTACAATTGATATAATAGATGTTGCTCCTGGAAGAAAGCCTTCGTCAGCGAACAAAAACGAAATGATGTGATGCCCTAGATTCACTTACCACAAAATCGTGTAGTTGTATTAGTTTCTGATTATTGTTGTTGTTGTTGTTGTTGTTGTTGTTGTTGTTGTTGTTGTTGTTGTTGTTATTATTATTATTATTATTATTATTATTATTATTATTTCTAGACGCAACGTCAATTCAGGCATGTGCGATAGTATTCTGGGATAACTGATCTGTTTCATTTGCGGTTTGTGTTGATTAACTTGGAGGAATGTTCCCACTTGTGTCCCCATAATGGTTATTATGTTCATCCAACAACTATCGTATCATCACGCAGGTTGTTATAAACAGACTGTAGATTGATTCTTTATTCATATATCAGATGCTAACTGTTTGTGTTATTGACATAAGCCTGGGTCATTGACATTGAGTTGAGTGACCGGGCACGAGAAATAATGGAGATGAAAGTGGGAGACAGTAAGGTGAGTGACCTGGCTACGAGGAAAAACAATCAACCCTCAGAAATAATGGGGCGGATATGAGTGGAAGGCCCCAGGGGGGATGGGTCGAAAGACAGTTGTGTGTTGTGTGAAGTCAGGAGACTGGAAAGTCAGTGAGAGAAGAGACTGACTGCGGGGCAGGTCGTTTCAGGAGTTGAGTTTGAGATACCGAGGTAGTCGGTAGTCCACGGACAACGGGGTTGTGTTATGCTCCGAGTTGTGAAGACAGGCCTGAACCAGAGTGGGTTCTATAGTTGAGCAGTGGCTCCAACCCAATGTGTGGGTTGTATTGTGGGAGATCCAGTCGTGGATAGTAGCTGGATTACCTGTCTTGTGGATTGAGATAAGAAGCAGGCCGTGAGAAGGCATTGATGTGTGCTGGTTAAATTGTGAGGAGGATATTTATATTCTATGGATTTACATTGTTTCTGGATATATATATATATATGTTCCGTCTGTCCGTCTTATTTCTGGAATAAATGATTATGTGCGCCAACTCAATCTTGTTTCATGACTGGTGAAGGTGCACTTCTGGGGTGAGTTGGATTAAGAGACAGTTATATATCTCAATAGGACACACCATGAACATCGTTACCTAGACAACGACCATCATACGACAATATCAAGCAAAGATCATCAAGAACATTGATATTATCATCAAGAACGACGTGTGACATTTATGCATGCTAGAAAATCAGCTTCCTCATCCCGACAAAACCTTGCTTGGCTACAGCAGTCGCTCTACCAATCCCCTGACGATTTCAGGGGTCCCGTCCTAATGAACGAAAGCCGGGTGCGGTAAACCATCCGTTTCGGCATCTTCCGCAGCAATGTCTGGAACGCATACATTAACCGCCTTCGCGTAATGATACACAAGATGTCTTGTTTTTATACGCTTAAGCCAATAATACATAAATGACGTAATCAAGGCAAGACGAACGTTAAGTAGTTTGCATTACCGAGCACGTAGGCGAGATAATATCTTAGAAGTTTACTTGTGTGGAGTCTGCCTTTGAGTAGCGGGCAGGTAAACAACTAGGCAGCCGTCTTAAGTTTGCCTTAGTACAGGTAATACAACCACTGATAGGATCGTCTTTCCCCATTCTATATGTCTATTTCTCTGTCACTCTCTATCTCTCCGTGCCTCTCTGTGTCTCTCTTTCTGTGTCTCTCTGTGTCTCTGTCTCTCTGTCTCACTCTCTTTTACTCTAACTATATATTTACCGCCGGTCTCTCTGGCTGAGGGGATACAACACTTTCTCCGTAATCCCGTTTATCACGCAGAGTCTCGTAGCGGGGTAGAACTGGGAGCGGTTCGACCCCCGCTGGTGACTTGCGGGATACTGAGGCCGGCCGCTCAGAAAGCAATGGCAAACTACTGAGCGTAATCTTGCCAAGAAATCAGCAGACAGCTGAAAGATGCTGCTGTTGACAGCGATGTCCTGTAAAGGATATGCCACACCAAAAAAAAAAGAAAGAAAAAAAAAAAAAAAATATATATATATATATATATATATATATATATATATATATATATATATATATATATATATTTACCACTCTGTAAGCAAGCTTGTCTGTCTGTCTGTCTGTCTGTCTGTCTGTCTGTCTCTGTGTCTTTCTGTCTGTTTCTCTGTCTGTCTGTCTGAAGAAGAAGAAGAAGAAGAAGAAGAAGAAGAAGAAGAAGAAGAAGAAGAAGAAGAAGAAGAAGAAGAAGAAGAAGAAGAAGAAGAAGAAGAAGAAGAAGAAGAAGAAGAAGAAGAAGAAGAAGAAGAAGAAGAAGATAGAGACAGAGCTATCAGGAATTAAACACGGTACTATGCAGTCGACGCTCTTGACGTTAAACCCATTTACCAGAGTTGTCTCTTATTTATATAAAGTACGTGATTCCGTGCTTGTGTTTGGGGCAAGCTAACTCAAGAGAAAATAGTGAGAGAAATCAGCGTTTAATGTGTAAGTACCTAATTTAACGCAACAGTTAAGACCAAGAGCTCGACAGACTGGAGGACCTGTTAATGTAATGTCAAGTTTAAAATGCACCTTTCGCGTGGCAACGTACGATCTGAGTCACGGGCAGTTTCGTAATCACTAAAGAACATTGGGGGTTTTTAACTTAGGTGTTACAGATAGATTCTCATAATACCGCGAACCAAAAGAAGAAAACAGAACGAACATTCTTCTAAGGGCGCATGAGACGTGTTGTTGCATGAGACGTGAGAGTGCTTGAGACGTGAGGGTGCGCGAGACATGAAGGTGCCCGAGACGAGAGGATGCTTGAGAAGTAAGGGTGCATGAGACGTGAGGGTTAGTGAGACGTAAGAGTGCATGAGACGTGAGGGTGCATGAGACGCGAGGGTGCATGAGACGTAAGGGTGCTTGAGAAGTAAGGGTGCATGAGACGTGAGGGTTAGTTAGACGTAAGGGTGCATGAGACGTGAGGGTGCATGAGATGTGTACATGAGACGTGAGAGTGCATGAGATGTGAGGGTGCATGAGACGTGAGGGTGCATGAGATGTGTACATGAGACGTGAGTGTGCATGAGATGTGAGGGTGCATGAGACGTAAGGGTGCATGAGATGTGTACATGAGACGTGAGTGTGCATGAGATGTGAGGGTGCATGAGACGTGAGTGTGCATGAGATGTGAGGGTGCATGAGATGTAAGGGTGCATGAGATGTGTACATGAGACGTGAGTGTGCATGAGATGTGAGGGTGCATGAGACGTAAGGGTGCATGAGATGTGTACATGAGACGTGAGTGTGCATGAGATGTGAGGGTGCATGAGATGTGAGGGTGCGTGAGACGTGAGGATGCGTGAGACATGAGGGTGCGTGAGACGTGAGGGTGCGTGAGACGTGAGGGTGCGTGAGACGTGAGGGTGCGTGAGACATGAGGGTGCGTGAGACGTGAGGGTGCGTAAGACATGAAGGAGCATGAGACGTGAGGATGCGTGAGAAGTAAGGGTGCATGAGACGTGAGGGTGCATGAGACGCGAGGGTGCATGAGACGTGAGGGTGCATGAGACGTGATGGTGCATGAGACGTGATGGTGCATGAGATGTTGTATGCATGAGACGTAAGGGTGCATGAGATGTGAGTGTGCATAAGACGTGAGGGTGCATGAGACGTGAGGGTGCATGAGACGTTAGGGTGCGTGAGGCAGGAGAACTGACGCAGGAAAGATCATCTTTTCGGCGGGCGGTGGCGAAAGCGATGGTTTGCAACGGGCTTTGTTCATACACTTGCTACTACTTCTAGTGCACTGGACTGATTTTTACGTGTGGATTCATTCATTCATTCATTCATTCATTCATTCATTCATTCATTCATTCATTCAGTAGCATGTCCCTTGCAGAACCCCGCTCCCATATCCAACCTTCCGGAAAACATGTCGGTCCTAAGAAACATGCCTTCCGATACACCCATCTGGAGATCATCTGCCACATCCTGCACCCATCTTCTCTTTTGCCTACCTCTTCCTCTTTCCCGGGCATATAGCACCCCATTATTGTTCTCTCCAAACTTTCATGACGTTTCTAGTGATAACAATATTAACATTTTCTCTTTTGTTATCGTCTTTAGTAGCCAACATTGTTCAATATTCAGTTAGAGCATTTTTATGAGTTGTACTATATGTGATGGAAAACCCATCTTCCTCGCGATTTCCAAAAGTTTCTAATGTTGTACAGAATCAAAAGCCAATGAATAATCCACAAAACATGAGAATGGGTTCACATTAAATTCACTAAACTTCTCTATTATTAAACGCATCTTGAGTATGTGATCTCTTGTTCCTCTTCTTTGTCTAGATTTAGCTTTGAACCACGTTAACGTCTTCTTCCATTTTTTTCACGAAGTCTTCCCATTATGATGTTTAGTAGAATTTTACTCGCATGACAGATCAGGGCAGCAATTGGTGCATAATTTCTAGTTGCCCTTTTTTTGTATTGAAATGAAGATAGTCCTCTACCATATTTCCATATCTCTTTTATAATGCGTGATAGGTTTGTATGCTTTCTTCCCCTCCCACTTTAATTAGTTTAGCTGGTATCTCATCACATCCTGGTGATTTATCATTCTTCAGGTTCTTTATTGCCCATACAATTTCATCTAATGAGGGTTCAGGTATGTCTCTGGTGTCATTGGTTCTTGTATATCATTCTTAGCATCGCATTCATTCATATCATATATTCCATTGCAGTATTCCTGCCATCGTTCTAGCTTTCCCTTATTAACAGTCCTTTGCCATCAGGTCAACCAACTCCGACTTCTGTGGTACTTGTAACTTACGTTCCAATGTCAAGGATGAGAAGTCAACATTTTAATCAAACTGTCCGGGAACCCGCTGCCACGACAACAGCAAACCGGAAGTTTAAGAGAGAGCAATCTTACCAATTCGGTCATGCTGATCTCCAGTTGCCACATGATGATGTTGAAAGGTGTTAACCTCAGCGGGTGATTCACATCACCGTGGAGATAGCAAATCTTCCACATTCGAACAAAACTACTGACTATGTGTTTTAATTGTTTCAGCTGAAGTATTATTAATATACTATAGTATATAGTATTCACTTCATATGATATATAAACTTTGCAATATGCACCTGACGAGATGCAGCGAAATATGCCAGGCAATAAATCCTGCAACATATTGTTTGAGCATTATTGCATGAGCGCTAGTCAGTAGTTGTGAAATTTGTATGTGCTGTCTCAGTAGCTTGAGATACATTTATATGTATCATTTTGTGTGTGTGTGTGCGCGCGCGCGCGCGCGTGCGTGCGTGCGTGCGTGCGTGAGTGTGTGTGTGTGTGTGTGCGTGTGTGTTATGTGACATTCTAAAGGTTGTTTGTTTGTTTTATGTGCAACAATGTTCCCTAATCTGGACCATTGCAGCCACAGACAATGCTACACTAGCCAGGCCGAGGACCGGTAAAAAAAAAACCTATTAGACTGACCATATTTTAAGACTGATTGGACATTGTCAGTCTATCACTCGACGTGCGCGTGTTGTGCGCGTGTTGTGTGCATGAGGCGCACGTGTGAAGGTAATTCTGTTAGCTGGAATGAATCGCTATAAAATATTTACACTTTCCATGTATCGTGTATATCACTGGTGGGAATGTCCTTTGTGCAGACGTGATCTCCGAACAATGAGATGATTATTCAACAATGCGAAGAAGCAGACTCCATTAAGCATATGTTCTTGATTTTTTTGCTTCGACTTTTGATCATATCACAATTGTTGTTGTTATGGACGATGAAATTCCCTTGTGTATGTTTTTATGTTAGCTTTCTCATTTGTGTCTAGACTTGTTTGTTCGTGTTGGCTGAATTCGTGTCGCTTCCTGTTATTTCTTACTGACATGCTAATCATCTAACTTTTCTCTCGTCCATATGCTATTATATATATATATAT
Source organism: Cepaea nemoralis (assembly GCA_014155875.1). NCBI lineage: Eukaryota > Metazoa > Mollusca > Gastropoda > Stylommatophora > Helicidae > Cepaea > Cepaea nemoralis. Next base: position 27,324 of record JACEFZ010024144.1, on the reverse strand, counting down.
ATATATATATATATATATATATATATATATATATATATATATATATATATATATATATATATATATATATATATTATTCGATGTTTGAACTCAGTATCATCAAGCACTTTATGCTGTATACACCCAATGTTGTCCGGTTGATTGTGATCTCTGTTCCATATATAAATATGATGCTATCTTCATTATAGCCAGTCTCATTGTGTTGTCTGTCTTAATCACAATCTGAATCCTTATGTTGTCTGCTTCAATCAAATCTGCCTCATTAGGTTGTCTATCTCACTCAAAGTCTGCCTCATTATGTTGTCTATCTCACTCAAAGTCTGTCACATTATGTTGTATATCTCAATCAAAGTCTGCCTCGTTATGTTGTCTGTCTCAATCAAAGTCTGCCTTATTATATTGCCTATACCCAGAATTGGACAGCTGATTGATTGATTGATTGATTGATTTAGGAATCGACATCACAGCATTCGGGGCATTCCCATAAGTGCTCCGTCACCATCCTCAGCAGCCAGCGAAGAGTTCCAACACTAATAGTATCAGTAGCAATCTGATTATAAGTCCGTCTCGCCTTTCCTCTGAGCGTTGAGCGTCGGCCAGATCCCTTCGTCACTCCTCGTTGTCTCATTCTTGCCAGACCATGGTAATCCATTTGCTCCTCCGAGGTGTGCAGGTGCTCCCACAAGGCCGCAACCACGTCTGCCTTGTCATGTATCAATACTCCACCAAGTTCTACAGAGCCAGCCAATCTGTCCGCCTGTTCATTTCCCAGCACACCGGCAGGCCCCGGAGAAAAGATCCAGGCGATGCTTGTCACCCGTGACCTCCGAAGTGAAGCAAGCCACTCCGCACGAAGTCTGCCTGTCCTCACTCTCGTCAGCATGCTTTCTGAGTCAGTTACAATCACGATATGTGTGTGTGTGTGTCGTATTCTCCATCCAGCGGAGAGCCGCAATGACTGCCTCCACTTCCATTCAGAAGCTGGATGTTGTGGTATCATATGCCAGGCTCTCCTGCCCCAAACATCGACCATTAGCTTTGGCTATGAACCCCCAGCCACTTCTCTCACCTCTTGACACCGAACCATCTGTGTAGATAATCACATCACTCGAGTGAGCATTGTCCTGAATTAGTTGCTGGATTTCCACTTCCGTGGCCCCTGCTGGCCACTCCCTGCACTCCAGGTTTAATGTAATTATAACTCTGCACAAGTCTGACTGCTCCGCTGGCGATTGGACAGCTAATTATGATCTCTGTTTAATGTATAGCAATGGTGTCTGTCACCATCATAGCCAACCTCTTTATGTTGTCTGCCTCAACTACAGTCTGCCAGATTATGCTGTCTGTCTCAATCACAATCATAGAATGTCTCATTATGTTGTATGTCTCAATCATATTCTGTCTCGTTATATGTCTTAACAACAGATTGTCTTATTATGGTATGTATCTCCAACATTAAAACAAGTCTCGTAACAGGAACATGCTCTGGGGATGTGATGTGTTGGAACGATCACATATTTAGGTCTGAATTCAAGGGGGAAAAGGTTGCCAGTCTTTCCTTCCCGTAGAGAACGGCGAGTGTCTGCAATGAAACCTCATCAGACAGCGCTCATGACAATGTTAGCGTAACCTCCTAACCTTTCGTAATTCTGTTTGTAAAGCTGCAATACTTTGTGCTATTTTATACTGAACACATAAACATAGCAATACTGCCACTGAACATATAAATATTGCAATGTTGCCGGTCAACTTATAAAAATGTAGCAATGCTGCCGCTCAGCTTATATAAATAACGCAATGATGCTGCTCAAAACATAAATATAGCAATTCTGCCGCTCAACGTTAATAAATGTAGCAATGCTGCCGCTCAACTTATACACATGAAGCAATGCTGCTGTTCAATACATAAATATAGCAATGTTGCCACTCAACTTATATAAAAGTAGCAATTGTATCGGTTAATTTATATAACTATAACAATTTTGCCGCTCAACACACACATATAACAATGTTGGCGCTCAAACATAAATATAGCAATGATGTAGCTCAATATTAATAAATGTAGCAAAGCTGCCACTCAACTTATATATATGTAGAAACGCTGCCGCTCAACATTAATAAATGTGCAATGCTGCCCCTCAAGACATATAAATATATAGACTTGGTAGGTGACGTTTTCATTATCATGCCGGCAGCCATTACTACAGGGGCATTCCATGGTACCCATTTTCTTAATCTTTGTCAACCCGGAAGTTCAGGTCGTTTTTTTTTTAAAAATTTATTCCATCTTAAAGGGGATTCGAAAAGTTGACCGTCGAGCCTGCGGGAAAGTGCTTGCCGCTGAGCTACCGTGAATCCCTAAAGTGGGTACTAGGTTCAATTAATGCTACTTGCATGGAACTGTCGGGTGTTCCAGACTTGGCAGTTAGACAGAGCTCGTGTCAGGAGGCGCTACTCGAGTGATTTCATTGCACTATTTATCAGGGGCTTTTACTTGCATCTGTCGGACAACGGTCTCCCAGTGCACCCCAGATGAGATGCCGCCGATGGCAATATTGAAATCCCCAAATGTCCTAGGAGCATGAAATAATTACAGTTTCACATAAACCAGGTTACATTTGATTAGACGGAATACGAACTCATTCAAACAGTGTCCATCAGTCTAGAACAATCAATAATAAATGTAAGGATTCGACGAAGGAAAATAAGAGCAGATAAACAGCAAATACTTCCATTTCACATATACCTGGTTGCATTTTATGAGATGGGGTGACGAACTCCCATCAAACAACGCCCATCTTCACTCAGTCAGGAGCAATCAATATTGAGGATTCAACGAAGGAAACAAAAAGAGTAGATAGATAGCCAATAATTCCTAGTACACAAATGCAACCACCTCTGTATCTGCTCCATTGCAACGAGTACTGTTTTCCTTTCTTATGCGGGTCTCCGTAGTGAAGTGGTCACACAGTCTACCTCTCAATTCGATGGTCGTAGGTTCGCTTTCGAACTCCGCTATTTGCTTCCAGGTACAGTGTTTTTGGGACATCCCTGGGGTTCTGCGCTGGATCTACGGAACTGTGGTCTTTACAAAACTTGCGACAAGCTGCCTGCGAAAATAAGACCGAGCCGTATGCGACAGAACCCGTTGCAATAGGGTTGATCATTTTGCCGTAAACCACTTTGGCCTTTAACCTTCCTTTCGCTGGACACTTGTGCATGCCTTGAAACCAATTGGGTATATTGTAAACAAACCTAGAGGCCCTTTTACACATTTTAAGGTGCATTGAGCATATGGTGCTGGCCCATATTTTTATAAACCAATGGGAACTTGCCGGTCTCTCTGGTGAAAAGGTTAAGGAAGCTGTTCGTAATCCCGTTTAGGTCGCGTACGAAACACTGCTGCACGAAAATCGGCAGCGGATCGCGTCGTGTTGGTTTATTCTGGAAAGGTATGTGAGAAGATCTTTCAGAAAACATTGGCAAAATACTGAACGTAACACTTGCCAATACGTCAACAGCAGCTGAAAAATGCTGGTGTTGACTGCAATGTCATGTAAACAAGATATGCAAAAATAAAAATATTTTCAATAGGAACTTGGTGGGTAACGTGGTCTGCATCACACAGGCGCCACTACTACCCGAACATATCCTGGTACCTTCTCAGTAGGTTTTGGTTCGACATGGGAGTTCGGTCAGTTTTTTTTTATTTTTTTTTTTTTTTTTAAACTTTTGTTTTGTTTGAGGATTTCACCTCAAAGGTGATTCAAAACGTGACCATCTATCCGTGACTCCCTACAGCGGGTATTTTATTTATTTAACTTAATTAATTAAGGCTCCATCCATGAAACTGTTGGGTGTTCCAGTTTTGGCGGGTAGATGGAGCTAGTGTCAGGGGAAATTACTCGAGTACTATTATTGTACAAATCATCGGGGCTTTTATTTGCTTCAGCGGGACAAATTTCTCCCAGTGTACCACATACGAGGTGATACGTATCACCTTAAATGAGGTGATAGATATGTTTAAAATATCACAGTAGCGTGAAATCATTAACATTTCACATATCCCAGGTTACTTTTTATAATATGAGGTGATAGCTCACCTCAAGCAATGCCCATCTTCACCCAGTCTGGAGAACACACGGAATATAGAGGTGGGGTCGATCCGAAGAGAATGGTTGCTGCCTCTAGAGCGGTCTCGGCTGGCAAAGATTAGTTTCATCTTCGTGCCAGGGCATGCGGGAGTACAAGGAAATGAGAGCGGGCTGACAAGCTCGCAGGTGAGGCTACGGTGGAGGGCGGACGCGCCATGGACCAGGATGACATTCTGAATGCTCTACGAGAAGTAAGACTTTTGCGAGAACCAAGTGATGACTGTGAACCTACAACCATGGCCAGACTGCGAGAACAGCAAATTAAAAGAGGGGTGGCCAAACAAGAACACAACGCAGGAAGCCAAAGAAGATTGATAAACCAACACAGAGCTGGTGTCGTTAGCCGCTACACGCTGCGGGATTTGCTGAGGAGGGGATCCGAGCACTTATGGACTGAATGGTTCGATGTGCAATGAGGATGATCGGTCGACTAACTAACTAACTAACTAACTAACTAACTAACTAACTAACTACCCAGTCTGGAGTAATCAACAACATATTTAAAGATTCCAAGAGTAAAACAAGAGCAAATTAACAGCAAATACTTCCTAACAGACAAATTCAATCATCTCTGTCTTTACTGCCAGTCCCGTGGCTAAGGTGTTACGGACGCCGTTCGTGATCCCACATTCCCGCGTTCGAAACACAGAAGCGCGCGATTTGGCAGCAGACCGCGTTGGTTTTTTACGAAATGGTATCGGTGCCGGTCGTTCAGAAACCAATGGCAAACTACTGAACGTAAGCTTGCCAAGAGATTACAACAGCAAAAAGTGCTGGTGTTGACTGCAACGTTCTTTAAAGGATTTGCAACTAACTTTTTAAAACTATCTTAACTGCACTACAACGAATACTTTCTTTTGTCTGAGGTTCTCGGTGCTGAAGTGGTCAAACTGCCTGTCTGAAGCAAAGAAAGCCGTTTGTTTATTGTTTTTTTTTTTTTTTTGGTTTCCGTCATTTGGTTCACGAGTTCAATTTTTTACGTGTGTTGCGAGAGGGAAGAATAAGGGTGAAGGAAAGGAACCCATAGGAGTAGTCACTGGACCTACGGAGTTCTTGCAATATGCAAAACTTTCGACAAGTCCTCTACGAATTTAAGACCGAGCCATATGAGATAGAACCTTACTCTCGCGCTTTTAGCATATAAAATGTTCTTTCTTTAAGCCCTTTCACGTGCCTTGTGATCTATTGGATATTACTGCGCTAGACTGATATTTTTATAGACCAGTGGATACTCGGTACATTGTTGTTGTTGTTGTTGTTTTGTTGCTCTCGCTCACTTTGAACTTAATTTTAGTCCGTACACGTGCTGTTAATCTTAGTGCACTGGACTGATTTTTGCGTGTGGGTTAGCTTTCCCTATTACCAGTGTCCCTCGCCATAAGACGAACTCACTCCGACTTCAGAGATACTTGTAATTTACGTCCCCTATTCAAGGACGGCCGGTCTCCCTGGCCTAGGGTTTAGCGACTTTCTTAGTAGTCCCATATATTCTGGTGAGTAACGTAACTTGCGCGAGAATCGGTAGCGGTTCTCGCTGTGTTGGTGACTTACGGCGTATGTGAGCCGGCCGCTCAGAAAGCAATGGCAAATTACTGGGCGTAATCTTGCCAAGAAATCAACAATCAGCTGAAAGATGCTAATATTGACAGCGATGTCCTGTAAAGGATATGCGAACCCAAAAAAAGAAAAAATTCAAGGACGAAAAGTCAACATTTTAGTCCAACTGACCTTGTTGGGGTTGAACCCGCTACCTCGGCATCAACACCGGATGTTTAAGAGCAAGCGCTCTTATCCATTCAGTCATTGTGACTAGGTAGGTGACGTTGTCAATATAACGCCGGCCGCCATTACTACCTGAACATTTTCTGGTTCACATTTTATTGCATTGAGTTGACCTGCTCTCCCAGGTCAGTTTTATTGTTGTTGTAATTCCACCATCATGAGGATTCCAAAACATGACAAATGAACATGCCACTGAGCTACCGCAAATCCCTAAAGCAGGTACAAGGTTTAATTAATTAATGCAGCTTCCTGTTTGTTCCAGACTTGGCGGGTAGATGGAGCTCACATCAGGGGAAATTACTCTGGTATCATCGCTGTTCTATTTATCATGGATTTTATTTGCTTCCGTCGGGACAATTTTCTCGCAATGTACCCCATCCAAGGCACCAGTGATGGATGAGTCTAAAAAGCATCATTCTTAAGAGATAAACTGAAGCATAAAGCCATACAGGTATTCATATTTACTTTATAACCATCATTCGCGATGTTTGTTGAATCTCATTGTTTTTTTTTTTGTTTTTAACCCATTATACATTCGTACATTTACTCAAATGGAAGATAAAGCTGTCAAAATGTGAAATGATAGACCGCCATATTCTCTATGCCATGACATAACAATGTGAGGTTGTTATTCCCTTCCTCGCTGTCTGTCATTCCAAAGCAGCAAGCAAGTAAAGGACTCTTTAACACACCCTTTAAAGTGTACCGAGCATACGGTGCTAGACCTGTATATTTATAGACCCATGGATACTTAAGAAATGGTGTGATCAATATGACACCCCCCCCCCTCGCCTGCACTTCCCAAGACATCTCTTGGTGTCCATTTTTGGCTAGGTCGACCTGGAAGTTCATGTATATTTTTTACAAATTCGCCTCGATGCGAATTCGAACCCGTTAATGCCGGCCGGTAGGCAAGCGTCTAGCCATTCCGCCAATGCGGCTACCCATTCCAAGATAATGACCAGAAGATTATTAAAATTCTCCAGTACCCGCTGTATGAGGCTGGGCCGAAGCATCAACAAGAGTATTCTTCTTCTTCTTCAGCTTTCCGAGCCATTGAGGTTCTTTGCTGCAAATACAATCCGTCTCCATTCGTCTCTCTGGTGAACCTTCTCTTGCCAGTCGTTGATTCCAAGTGCTTGTAGGTCTGTACATGTATTATCTCTCTACCGTCTTCTTGGTCTACCTCTGGGTCTACGGTCATTTATTTCCTGAGTGTAAGCGAGTTTTGTTTCCCTATTATCTTCCATTCTTTCTATATGCCCCAGCCATTGTAAGTAGTAGACTAGGGTTTCCAGACCCCATTTTCAGCCTCCACAGCTAGGCTGATAGGGTTTATGAAGGAAATATGGGTAAAATTGTCGACTCGGCTCCAGAATCTGGAGGCTGATAGGGTTTATGAAGGAAATATTTTGAAGTTTTTTTTGAGTTGGGCGGGGGAAATGTTTGGTGGGAGCGGGTTTTTTTCGGCGTGCCTGGTGGGTGTGATTGACGGGTGTCTGTGAAAGTAATTAAGGTAAAAGTAGTTGGTTGGTTCTGGAAAGCGAAGGGGGAAAGTTATTTTGGTTACGTATATTATTATACTATATTTTTGTGGGGTGTGTAAAAATCATACAAAGAGGGTCATACAAACACAAAGAGGATCACACAAACACACATACAAATACAAAGACAACTAAACATACACATAAAGACAGACAAGCACAAAGACACACCCATACCATTACTACTGTCACAACAACAGCTATACACAAGTACACACCCATAATCAAATAAACAACCACTCAAGTACAAACACAAAGACAACCATACACAGACACACCCATACCATTACTACTGTCACATCAACACATATACACATGTGCAGAGACAGCACAGACACACTCGTACCATTACTATCACCACAACTATACACAAGTACAGACACACTCACCCATAATCAATTACACAAATACACACACACATACAAACACAAAGGCAACCAAACCATTACTACTGGTACCACAACAAGTACACACCCATAATCAATTACACAAATACACACACACATACAAACACAAAGGCAACTATACCATTACTACTGTCATCACAAGTACACACAAGTACACACCCATAGTCAATTACACAAATACACACCTACAAACAAAAACACACAAAGACAAAGACAACCAAACACACGTACAGATTCAGAAGTACAGACAATCCATACTATTACTACTGTCATCACAACTACACACCCATAATCAATTACACAAATACACACCTACTACAAACTCAAAGACACACACCCATACCATTACTACTGGTACCACAACTATACACACATACAGACACCTATAAACAAATACATAAACAAAACGTGTCCCTACAAGAATATCACACACCCCTTTTGGTAAAGAACGCGGATGTCCGAGACAGCCCCTACGTCATCAACGCCATATGCAAAAGTCATTAAGTATGAGTCATCGGTGTGTAGGGAAGCAGGCGTGAGAATAGCTTGTCTAACTGCCACGTCAGCTATTTAGGGTGCAGACCCAGTGTGTCGTGAAATACTGAGAGTTAATGATTCCCAGATAGACGACTGTATACACCGACTAACCAGGTAGAAGAAGGGTTAACAAACGAAGCAGTAAGGGTAACAAACAACGGAGTGACCAGGCACAGGTGTTTATAGGTCAAGACAGAAGGGGCCGCTTACAGCACAGGTAACCTGTCGCGTGGAAAAATTGGTTTGCGACAAAGGCAGACAGCATTATTGGATAGCATATTGCGGTCTGAATGTATGAATAATGGAAAAGTTTCAGATCTGTAATTTTCCACTAACTGTGATAATGAAGTAGGAACTTGAGGTGTCAAGCAAGGTCAAGGACTATGCGGCAAAAATGACCTATAAAGAGTGTCCACTTCTTTGTGTAAGTTTAGTGTGTGTTCCAAACTGAACTGAAGGAGATATGTTCTTGAGTGGGAATAGAAATACACGTCCCTAATGATGGAAAGAGGGGATAGTAGTGTGTTATTCGCTAAGTGTTTTTTCGATTCCAGGAACATAGATGCCTAAATAAGGTATATTAGAGTATAGTTTAGCATAGGAATATAGATGTGAGTGAATAGCATTTAACATTGCTTTCTATTAGTAGGAATAGTATAGACGTTAGGTGAATCTTCTATCCTATGTCAGAGTGGGTTTTTTCGGAAGCCTTTTCATTTCGGCTGGAGGAAAAGACACTCACATAGGAGAGAAGAGGAAGCAGACACAGATCTCATTATTAAATGTATATCACACAGGTTCCCATACCAGTGCGAGACTTATCAACTAAGATATCACACAGATGGCTGTGGTCAAGATCACTCAGTGTTGATAACCCACAAGAAAGCACTTTAAAGTAATAAAGCACGACACTTGTGCATAAGAAAGGAAAGAAAAGAAGTGTCATCTTAATAAGTCAGGAGGACAGAGAACGGAAAATAGAGATCATACAAACTAAAGAAAAAAGACTCAAATTACTCAGTATCGAAGAGTTGCAAGGGGCATACCAAATGCCTATACCAATTACGAACTATCCAGTGTAGAACTTTTACAGGACAAAAATAGAGAATACTAGAAACTCGATGTGTTTTCCAGGATGGAATTAAGAACGCTATAAGAAAGCAACGAACATTCAGTTTAAGCTGACAGCATATAGTGATCGGTTTAAGTACATTGATACAGTGGTGAACATTTTTCATTACAAAACAAAACGGATATATCTACAGACTCAAGCAGACGGAGCATTCAGGGTGAGACCGTTCTGTTGTATCTATGTATCGTCCTGTACTTTAGCCGAGAGAAGAGACGAGAGAAGACACGGAGACTATCTATCAACATCTTATCTGGCAGCCACACTAGAAGAACATACCCACTACATAGACAATATCCATACATACACCAGACATAGTTTTTATTAATAAATCTTTTATTTATTGTTGAAAGGAACTGTTGTCTGAGTATGTGTTGAGAGAATAATAGAGAGAGTGAAAGAAATAGATATATGGAAGGGAAGACAGAAGAGAGGAGTGTAGACCAAAGTCAGTCAATAATCCCAACAGATAATAAGTTTAAAGATGTGCTTGTTGATTCCAACCTCCTCTCGGGAAAATAACAGGACATAATTGGTGGAGCGAGCGGGATACATACATACATTATACCCATATGACCTGAAAGCATATTGGCACAGGCATAGCGGAGTACATGCATGTTGGGACATACTGATTGGAATAAAAAGAAGTATACATTGATGACTTTTAATGGAAGGACGTCCATTGGATATATGGTGCCATTACATTTATGGTAGAAACATTTCATTAACTGCTGGTGACTTTACAGTGAGAAAGTTCCAGACAGAGTGAATGTGGATAGGTGGTAAGACACATTACATACCTAGTCACACGGTCACACGTCTACATAAGTCTTTATCCTATATCTCCTCTTGTGGATGAGAGAGTGGTTGTGATTTACTGTGTGGTGTTGTAGATTAATATATTTAATAGACATAGATAAATGATATAGGTTCTAGGTAGATTATCTGTTTATAGTGAGTACTCTTTACTGCCTTGAGGTGTCTTTACGCAACGTGCTGACTTATCTGCTGTAACTATGGCGACTCCTAAAGTAACTACAGCCGAACTGAGGGCCAACGGGGAGGCAATTGGTTTAGCCGGTTCCGAGCTAACTGATTACATACAAGAAAGAGAGCGAGAGGTTCGTCAAGCGGAAAGGGAGGAGCGGAAGGCCCAGTTGGAAGCAGAAGAAGCCCACAAGATAAGGGAACATGAATACCGCATGCGAGAACTGGAGCTCAAGACACAAACTAAGGGAGAAATAGATGGAGTGGAAGGAAGTTCTTCGTCACCTGGTGCAACCCACATGAGTGGACATGGTTACCATGCCATGAAGTTTCCCTTAGCTGTCTACGATCAGTCTAAGGAACGCTTTGACCAGTACGCATCTCGTTTCGAAGCAATGTCAGTCGCTATGGGGCTGGATAGGAGCAGATGGGCTCTTAAATTATCCCAGGGATTAATAGGTTCGGGATTTGAGGTGTACACACGCTTACCACCAGGACAGGAAAATAATTACCAGGAATTAAAAGCCGCTTTGATGAAGCATTTTGACATCACCGCACAAACGTATAGGAAGAAGTTTAGATCGTCTAGACGAGAGCCGGGAGAACTATTCGCCGCCTACAGTCTGAGGCTGAAATCCTATCTCCAGAAATGGATGGACTTGGCAGAATTCAAGAGGGATTATGAGAGTCTCGAAGAGATGATGGTGGTAGACCAGATGCGAAAGCAAATGTCGAAACCTCTCAGAACCTTCTTGGGAGAACAAGGGGCGGAACGGATTGATGTTGTGAATAAGCTGGCGGAACGATTCGTGGAAGTACATGGTGAAACTGAGGAACTAAGTACACAAACCAAAGGTCAGGAGAAACCAGAGAAAAAGAAACCTAAAAACTGGGAAGGAGAAAAAGTGGAACCTTATATAAAGCACACAGAGGAGAGTTCAGAGAAGGTGAAGGTAGGAAACCAGAGCACCTCGAATTCTCAAGCGAAACGACAGTGGTCTGAGAAGTGGTGTTCATTTTGCAAGGCGGCCTCTCACAACACCAAAGACTGCAGATCGAAACCTAAAAGTTCTTACTTCGCAGCATGCAAAGTGATTCCTACATCGGTGATCACAGACAAGGCTGAGGTCGGCGAAGGAGAAAGGAACAAAAAGGACACACGGAAACCTAGGAAGGGAACAGGGTGCACACACTGCCAGTCGATAACACATAATACTGTGGACTGCAGATGCAAGGCAAACGACGCCAATTGCATAACCAACCTCGAGGAATTAAAAGAGGAAGGCAAGGAAACGGTCAAGGAGATGAAAGGCACTCAGGACCAAGAGAGACCACCTGTGGTTGAACTGATTGAAGTAAATGGCCAACAGGTTGCTTGTCTCTACGATACCGGTTTGGATGGGGAAGCGGCGGTGGACGCCAGCTTGGTAAGCCCAGACCAACTTACAGGGGAGACCATAGAAATACAGCCGGCAATGAGGAGTGCTGTTACCATGACGCTGCCAATCGCCAAGGTGGAGATTAAATCCAGGTACGTCACGGGCATTATTCCAGCTGCTGTATTATCTGACTCCTTATTTCCCATGATCATTGGCACGAAATATGTCTTTTTGGGGATGCCCAAACAGCCAGCCCAAAAGGGAACAGTAGTCAGTGGATCTCAAGGGAAGGAAAAAGAGGCAGAGACACTATGCGACAACTCAGGGATAGGAGAATTGCATACTGCCCAGAGGAAGGATACTACGTTGCATCCTTGCTACAGGAAGCTGCAAAGAAGTGCTGAGCCACCAGAACGGGGACAGTACTTTCTGAAGAATCAACTACTCTATCGGAGAGCTGGGAGGGGAGATAACCTGCACGAGCAGTGGGTGGTTCCAGAGACCCACCGTCCTCACATTCTTCAGAGTGGACACATCATAGGCGAGAATCGACATATGGGTGTCAGAGAGACCTTGCAGCAAATATCCGGCCATTATTGCTGGCCAGGAATGACCGGAGATGTACGCCGGTGGGTGAAGTCTTGTTCGGAGTGCCAGAAAGCACCACCCAACAAGCGAATTAAGAGGAAACTAGCTCTTAAAGTGGAAGACAAAGTGGAAGTGTGGAGTCCAGCAGAGACCAATATACTCCAAGTAGGATGGAAAGGACCTTATCCTGTGGAAAAGGTGGTGTCCAAGAACATCTACAAAATACGGATCGGGGAAGAGAAGAAAAATCTCCCTAGACATCTCATTAGGAAATATGAAGAGAGATCCGGGAGCAAAGCTTCGCACTTTATGGTGATGGCAGCCATTGGGACAAAGGTTACCAGTCCAGACGAAGACCAGAGATCGCCAGTACAACATAGGAGGGCCTATGGGACAGTACGTGATAGGTCAGATTTACCCAACGACAGGAGGAGGGAAATCACAAGTCAGGGAAAGGACAAGAGTGAAAGTTTCACCGGTAACCAAGTTCAGAAGGGGTGGGTAACGTCGGGAAAAGCGAGAATTACCCAGGACTCCAACCGAAGATTGGCTGACCAGATACAATATCGCCCAAGATGGTCCTGGAAGCAAAAGTCCAGGAGATTTGGGAAAGACGACTCGGTCCATCGAGGACGAGGTGGAACATCCCCAGAGGCAAAGCCGGGGGAAACCAAGAGGACATGGAAGCAGTGTTACAATCAGGATGGGACAATCCGTCTGTATTGTGAGCCGTCGCTGACGCAAGTCGAAAGTAGGTCGACTGAACGTACAGGAGCGAGGAGCCAACACTAGTTTCAGTCGTGAGTAGTATAGTAGGGTGTCAATTAGAGCGCCTACTGGATAATGAGGTGAGCCATGTGAGGATCCAATCATATCATCAACACGTGATGTTAATAGCTACTTCGCAGAAGCTCAACGCACGGTGGATGTGATGGACGTTGTTGCTGCAACTGGACTTCACAGTGGAATACTATGGTAAGGAGAATGTAGGAGCAGATTTCTTATCCAGACATCCAGCTCCGGAGGAAGAAGACTAGGGTTGTGGATCATGGGAATCAAACCTACAGTGAGAAAGATTCGACGCGGTCTAATCTCTTAAGAGGGGGCCTATGTCGTGAAATACTGAGAGTTAATGATTCCCAGATAGACGACTGTATACACCGACTAACCAGGTAGAAGAAGGGTTAACAAACGAAGCAGTAAGGGTAACAAACAACGGAGTGACCAGGCGCAGGTGTTTATAGGTCAAGACAGAAGGGGCCGCTTACAGCACAGGTAACCTGTCGCGTGGAAAAATTGGTTTGCGACAAAGGCAGACAGCATTATTGGATAGCATATTGCGGTCTGAATGTATGAATAATGGAAAAGTTTCAGATCTGTAATTTTCCACTAACTGTGATAATGAAGTAGGAACTTGAGGTGTCAAGCAAGGTCAAGGACTATGCGGCAAAAATGACCTATAAAGAGTGTCCACTTCTTTGTGTAAGTTTAGTGTGTGTTCCAAACTGAACTGAAGGAGATATGTTCTTGAGTGGGAATAGAAATACACGTCCCTAATGATGGAAAGAGGGGATACTAGTGTGTTATTCGCTAAGTGTTTTTTCGATTCCAGGAACATAGATGCCTAAATAAGGTATATTAGAGTATAGTTTAGCATAGGAATATAGATGTGAGTGAATAGCATTTAACATTGCTTTCTATTAGTAGGAATAGTATAGACGTTAGGTGAATCTTCTATCCTATGTCAGAGTGGGTTTTTTCGGAAGCCTTTTCATTTCGGCTGGAGGAAAAGACACTCACATAGGAGAGAAGAGGAAGCAGACACAGATCTCATTATTAAATGTATATCACACAGGTTCCCATACCAGTGCGAGACTTATCAACTAAGATATCACACAGATGGCTGTGGTCAAGATCACTCAGTGTTGATAACCCACAAGAAAGCACTTTAAAGTAATAAAGCACGACACTTGTGCATAAGAAAGGAAAGAAAAGAAGTGTCATCTTAATAAGTCAGGAGGACAGAGAACGGAAAATAGAGATCATACAAACTAAAGAAAAAAGACTCAAATTACTCAGTATCGAAGAGTTGCAAGGGGCATACCAAATGCCTATACCAATTACGAACTATCCAGTGTAGAACTTTTACAGGACAAAAATAGAGAATACTAGAAACTCGATGTGTTTTCCAGGATGGAATTAAGAACGCTATAAGAAAGCAACGAACATTCAGTTTAAGCTGACAGCATATAGTGATCGGTTTAAGTACATTGATACAGTGGTGAACATTTTTTCATTACAAAACAAAACGGATATATCTACAGACTCAAGCAGACGGAGCATTCAGGGTGAGACCGTTCTGTTGTATCTATGTATCGTCCTGTACTTTAGCCGAGAGAAGAGACGAGAGAAGACACGGAGACTATCTATCAACATCTTATCTGGCAGCCACACTAGAAGAACATACCAACTACATAGACAATATCCATACATACACCAGACATAGTTTTTATTAATAAATCTTTTATCTTATCGTTGAAAGGAACTGTTGTCTGAGTATGTGTTGAGAGAATAATAGAGAGAGTGAAAGAAATAGATATATGGAAGGGAAGACAGAAGAGAGGAGTGTAGACCAAAGTCAGTCAATAATCCCAACAGATAATAAGTTTAAAGATGTGCTTGTTGATTCCAACCTCCTCTCGGGAAAATAACAGGACACAGTGTATAAAATAGACGGCGTCTCTTGTGAGCACAGTACCAGTTCACGGGCTGACTTGGCTATCTACAGAGTTATTTTTTTTTAATCAGGCTGGTGTGAGCAGTGTTCGTGTAGTAAGCAGATATTGTTCACGTAGTGACTTGGCTAGCTACAGCAGTGAAACTTGGTGTGAGCCTTATTCGTGTCGTCGGCCTCTGATAAAACATTGAAACATTGTATACACCAGAACATTTTTTTCGGATTGTAAGAAAGGAAAAAAAAACAGTTTATCAATATGACCACCAGATCTACTTTCATGTGTTCAGTGTGCGACAAAGACTTCCGTGATGGGAATAATCTTAGTCGTCACATTCGGACCATTCACGGTACGAAATCATACTTATGTCATATCTGTGGACAACTTTTCAACAGAAAAGACAATCTACAAAGACACATGCGAATACGTCATCACCGGCCTATGGATACATCAGAAACAGAGACAACTACCTCTTCACCATCAGAGACAACACCACCAACAACCTCGACGACACCACCAAATGAAACCAATATAACTAACAGTCAGATACAACCAGACGAGAATATTCTTGAACAACTGGTAGAAGACGAAGTGACCATCTTAGCAACCGGAGAACCAGAGACACTACACATCCTTCCATCGGATATTCAACAAATATATAGAGAAAATTGGGAAGCTATCAGGACACATCACAAGATTAACAAGTATTTATCGACATACACCTTCTTTATTAGCCCGGAGATACAATACCCTATCAAATGGACAGATACGTTGTATAAGATATTCAATGCTCAAATTAGTCGCTTTAAGATCAACTTTAGCTTTCATCTAGTGTTACGACATAGAGAAACACAAGATCTTAGATTCTATCATGCATCATTTAACAATTCTTCTGTTTTAGAATTTCCAGCGCTAATAAATAACAGATACGACTTTGACGCCTTCCTTACAACAGTACACGAACATGACATTCATTCCTATGCCATCCAACAACGTGCAGACACCAAATATACACTAGAGACAGTAGCTGGCATATGTTTTTACCTCTTTCATATGCCCGAGTTCCCGATAGTTTGATGTCTAGGTCATCCCCCAACTACATTGTTTTATATTTTTGTCACTAAGCATGTATGTCATTGATGTTTTTCTTATATCACTAAACTATTTTCATGAATAATACATTCTTTGATATATTGAAACCAAGATTTTTGTTGAATTTCTTTAGTGGTTTTGTGCTGACTTCTTGTTCCGAGAGACATCAACACTGACAGACAATGAAACAAAGACACATACTGAAATGTATTATGTATTTATTCAACTGATGCTTGCAACCAAGTATAGAAATTACACCATCCACCTCGCAGTATCCAATGATGTAGTTTATCAGTCATATACGTGCCTACAGATGTAGCGAAGCTTTCCTCTAGGTCCTGGACATTCACGTCTGTATTGTAAGAATTATTAACCAGATGGTTACCCAGACGCATACCAAGTGTAAAAACCATCATTATTCTCCCGTAGTTGATGACGTTATCGGTAAAGACTTCGTCAGCAATTGAAACAAAGACCGGGAAAACGTGTTCGGGTTTGATACAGACTTCTAGTCTCGTGAATAACACATCATGTTGGTTGGCTATCTGACGTACTAAGCGACACAACCTCGAGTTATTGGTCTTTGTGGGCATGTATGAACTAATAATAGTCAACGCCATACTCACCAACTCGGTGTGAACTTGTGTCAAGTCGACCATTGGTTCCATCATTATTATACCAATAGCTACCAGAGACCCACTGGCGTGCAGTTGGTGGTCAAATGGTCTAATATTATCACCCCGATACGTTTATAAACACCAATGCGAGTAGATAGGTGGTTATTAATACTCATGGATCCTAGGTGGAAACATCCTTTTACGGCTTTGATTGCGGGCCCAACAGGGAGTGGTAAAACCGTCTTTGTCCAACAGTTCTTGGCCCATCTACCAGTCATGGTAGACCCCCTTCCAGAGGAAATTATATGGTGCTATGGGGAATGGCAACCCATCTACGAAACTATGAAGGGTGTTCAATTTAATGAAGGTCTGCCAGATGTGGAAAAATGGACAGGTGATAGACGTCGGTTAGTAGTCATAGATGATCTAATGTCTGAGACAGATGACAGAGTGACTAAATTATTTACTAAAGGCAGTCATCATCGCAACCTCAGTGTTATGTATATAGTACAGAACCTATTTGGTAAGAATAAAGAACAAAGAACTATCAGTCTGAATTCGCACTACCTAGTGGTGTTTAAGAATCCTCGAGACGGGTCTCAGATTACCAATCTCGCCAAACAGATGTATCCAGGCCGTGTGTCATATGTCCAAGAGAGTTTTAAAGACGCGACATCGGCTCCACACGGGTATTTGTTATTTGACCTGCGACAGGAAACACCGGATCAGCTCCGCTTACGAAGTCATATATTTCCCGACCAGCAGCAAGTCGTCTACGTCCCCAAATAACATGTCTAACCGACTTAAACGTAACGAGGGTATGTTACGTTTCTTGGGTCAGACCAACCCAGCCACTGTGAAGGCAGTAATGAAATCAGCTTCCCCGGATCTCGTCCAATCAATTTGCGAGTGCTGTCACAACGTTTTAAAAGGTAATGTTCCCCTGACACCAGCTCAGAAGAAGCGTCTGCAACGACACAAAGACAGTCTGAGAGCACTCACTCATAAGAAATTATCGCTCAAGAAAAGGAAAGAGATTCTACAACAAGGTGGTTTCATAGGCGCCTTACTAGGCCCCATACTAAATGTGTTGAAAAGCGTGGTGGGATTGTAATGGCCAAGAAGATGATCTTGATCGATCCCCGATTGCTAGAAAAACCCTATGTACCACCCGACACACTAAATGATAGTCTACAGGATTTGGATCGTCAGATGCAACAAGTCCTGGAAACAGAAGATCTACCACCCCGTGACAAGGCCAGAGCGTATCAGCAAACACTACAGAGGTATCTGAATCGACTCGAACAGTACAGACACAAGCCTCTGGGACTAGTAGATATCAAGGAACAAAAACCTGAAGTCACCAGTGTACCGACACCAGTAGCCGAGACACCTCTTCAACCAACACCTCTTCAACCTATTCAACCGGCTCAAGTAGTCGAACCCAAAACAGTCGAGACCACACCACCTTACAAACTCAGGCGAAGCAAGAAGAAGACTAGGATACCTACCCCCAAGTGGCAAAAATGGCCGCCCAATTAAGAAAATATTACTATGACCCTAAGAAACCCGGAGCCTATGGTGGAGCAGCCGCCTTAAAAAGAAATACTAACCTGAAGAAAATAGATAAATGGTTACGTCATCAGGATACCTACACGTTACATAAACCGATCCGTCGTCGATTTCAGAGACGCCAGACCATAACCGGTGGTATAAATCAACAATTTCAAGCCGACTTGATAGATATGAGACTATTACAAAGATACAACGATGGGATGTCGTACCTAGTGACTTGTATCGATGTGTTTAGTAAATATGCTTGGGCTATCCCGATCCAGAAGAAAACGGGGAAAGCACTGGTGGTGGCTATGAGTAAAATCTTTGGTGATAGCCAACCGATAAATTTTCAGAGCGATAAAGGTTCGGAATTCGTTAATCGGACCTTCTTAAAATTTCTGAAAGATCGAGGTGTGCACTTCTTTACCACCGAGAATGAAGATGTGAAGGCAGCGATAGTGGAAAGATTCAATCGAACCCTGAAAGAAAAAATGTGGCGTTATTTCACCAAGACCAATACACTCCGCTACGTCGACGTGATAGATAAATTGATCCAGAACTACAATGGTTCGTATCACAGAAGTATTCGCATGGCCCCTGTACAAGTCAACTATAGTAATCAAGAAGAGGTGTGGGATAACTTGTATAAGCCGACATACGTATCGAAAAAAGTGTATTTTACACCTGGGGATCGAGTCAGACTGGCTGAACCCAAACAGCCTTTTAAAAAAGGGTATATGCCCTCGTGGACAGAAGAATTGTTTACCGTCAGTCGCATAAACCAGACCAGTCCAGTGACCTATGTGGTAAAAGACGATTCGGGACAGGAACTACAGGGCTCGTTCTACAGAGAAGAAATACAACTAGTTGGAGACAAGCAAGTGTATCGTATCGAAACAATCTTACAAGAAAGACCCAGGCGAGGTGGTGGGAAAGAGTATTTAGTGAAGTGGTTTGGTTATCCCCATTCATTCAATAGTTGGATAGCTGACACGCAACTAGCTAGTTATGGAGACTAGTGGTGTGAGTGAAGACAGGGTGGAAACTATGGGGGTGCGCCCACAACTGACAGAGGGGGAAAGAACATCGATCTGGTCATTCTTTGGACAACGTGTACCGAGGCCAGAGATTGTATTTCTGTGTCAAATGGTGGTTATATATGCCGTAATTGCCGTGTCTTTGTTCAATCTGACTCAAGGCAGCGCAGACGCACCAGACGGCAAGTTGTGGGTAGCTCTAATGAGTAGTTGTTTGGGGTATATGCTACCTAATCCTAAATTAGAAAAACGATGAGTTTCTATATAACTTTACCGAGTAATTCTGGACCAAAGGTATTTCCCAACAACCAACCCGGTCACTTTTTTGTCAAGTTGCCGCAGACCATTGATGTAACGACCCAATACGAAGTGGCCCTGGTCGAGATTCAGTTCCCCAATTCGTATTTTAATGGTTTGCCTGGGGAAATTTGGTTCCAATACTTTCCACCTAAAGGTAGTGGTATGGAACCTATAACCCTTGTATGTCCACCGGGTCCGTTCAGCAGCCCTGAAACTTTCATCGAGGAATTGAATAAGTTGTGTGTAGAAACCCAACTAGACGAGAAAGTAAACATCAAATTCTTTCTAGGTGCACCTTGGAAAAAGGTCGGGATGAAAATATTTGAAAAAGGCGCCCAGGCAAAAGTTAGTGACAGATTGAAGAATATGTTGGGTTTTCCCAGCTCGACTCTATCAGACGATAATGTCTTATTATACGGTAATATAGAATTAGAGATGGATAACGAAGTTAAAAATATCTACGTCTATTCAGATCTCGTAGCCGCGAGACCAGTTGGAGACGTCATGGTTCCTTTACTAAGGACTGTTCCTATATTGGACCGACTGTCACCTTCAGTGTTTCGTCTTTATGATAAGCCACATTATGTACCATTAAGTCGATTCTCCTTCGACACGGTGGAAATACTTTTAACTGACGATACGGGTAAAACACTCTCATTCAACGATGGGACTTCAGTACTAACTTTACATTTTCGAATCAGGAAGCACTCAGACCTCGAATAGACTAATATGAGTTTCTACGTGACACTGACGAGTAACGCGTCATTACAAATATACCCCCAAAATAACTGCCGGACATTTCTTTGTCAAACTACCACAAACTATTGAGCTCACCTCCCAGTACGAAGTTGGTTTGGTTGATATTCAGTTTCCCAACACCTATTTTAATATTTTGAAAGATGAGGTGTGGATAAAGTACTTTCCACCTCCAGACCTAGACGAACCACCGATGACGATTACGCTGACGCCTGGTCTGTACAAATCAACAGAAAAATTCATTGGTGAATTGAATAGATTGCTTTTCGAAGCTGAGAGATTTATCAATGAACTGCAATGGCTGCGTCTCGATGATGCCTTACAAGAACATAACCGAATGATGTTCTCTTATAACGATATTTCGAATAAGGCTCGTTTCCAGTTATATGAACAGGGGGCTGAAGTTAGACTTAGTGACAAGTTGGCAGAAATATTACAGTTTCCCTCGACACATGTCACCGAGACTGAACCCAGTCTGTCTGGTGTGGGTGAAGTGGATTTAGACCAGGGCACAAAAAATGTCTTCGTCTATTCCGATATTGTCACCTCGCGGGTGGTTGGTGATGTGATGGTACCATTACTGAGGACACTACCTGTTCTAGACAGATCTACCACCTCGGTATTTAGGATGTATGACAAGCCACATTACGTACCCCTCAGTCGATTTTCATTTGACACGATTGAACTTCTTATAACCGACGAGCAGGGGAAACCTATCCCATTTACAGGTGGAACTTCAGTAGTGACGTTACATTTTCGAACAACCAAACGGTTTGATCTGGGCTAACCATGGTTAGGCACGTGCCAATCCAACGCAACCCCAAACTATACGAGGAGTATTTCTGCAATCAAGCTGGAAGTGGTCTCCCTGTTTTTGTAGGTGGTCGAAGTCAGCGAGGTCATGGAATTGGTAGTTTCTTTAGTGGTCTTGGTCGCACAATTCTTCCTTGGTTGAAGACTGGTGGCAAAGCCCTATTGAGAGAAGGACTGGGGACGGGTTTGCAAGTGGCTCAAGATGCCTTAGCTGGTAGAAATGTTGGTGAGTCCTTCAAAGAACACGCCAGAGATGCTGGTCAACGACTACTCCAAGGCGCAGCTCAACACATCAGCCAATCAGGTAGTGGTGTTAGGAAACGAAAACGAGCCGCCCCGCCAGGTCAGCCCAGTAAAAGAATAAAACCAACAGTCAGAAAGCCATCGAGTCATAAGACACATCACCACCAAGCGGGACATTCGGATATTTTCTCATAATGGCGTTAATTCATCCCAAGTCATGTGAGTGTCTGCATTCTGGTCTGGATCTGTTTAGTGTACCTCCCACCCAGACAGCCGTAGAAGAGGGACAGTTTGTGGAGATTCATCCATTGGCCACTTTAGCTTATGGGGCACCCATCGAATTCACCATTTCTGGTGTCGGTGAAGATTACATTGATTTGTTTAATACTTTTCTGCACGTGAGAGCCAAAGTTACACTGCCCAATGGCGACGACCTACCAAACACAGCCGAAGTTGGTCCGATAAATTATTATTTGCATAGTTTGTTTTCTCAAGTAGACGTGTCCCTGAACGACACTCTTATTTCACCGAGTGAAAATTCGTATCCGTACCGGGCCTACTTGGAAGCTCTTCTGAATTACGGTGAAGAGGCCAAAAAGAGTCATCTGACGTCAGCTCTATACTATCAAGATACTCCTTTGCACATGGCAGACACAAAGGGTGAGCACAATACAGGTCTAGCCAAAAGAAGATCTTTAGCCAGCTATAGTGTGCCTCTGGATATGATGGGGCGCCTACATTCCGACATTTTCAATCAGGACCGGTACATGTTGAATGGTGTCGATATTAAAATCAAACTAACCCCATCAAAATCCGTCTTTAATTTGATTGCCACGGATGTAAGTGGTGGGTACAAAAGTGTCATTACTTACGCCGCCCTCTTGGTGAGGAAAGCTAAGTTAAATCCAGCTATCTCTCTGGCCCATGAAAAAGCCTTATTGAGATCCAATGCCAAGTATCCTTTTAAAAGGGTCGTGGTAAAGACCTTTTCTATCCCTAAAGGTATGTTTTCCCACACACAAGATAACCTTTTCCTCAGTCAGACACCGACCCGGGTGGTGATCGGATTAGTGAATGCTTCCTGCTTCAATGGCGAGCTGAATACGAACCCCTTCATATTCAATCATTATCAGTTAAACTATTTGAGTCTGATGGTAGATGGGCGTAGTGTTACAGGCAAACCCTTAACCATGAATTATACCACAGGTCAGTACATGCGAGCTTTCCATAGTACCAACTTGGCCCTTGGTCTGACCGGTAAGGATGTCGGGAATGGTATAAATTATGAAAGTTATAGTCAAGGGAATTGTCTCTATAGTTTTGATCTGACTCCCAGTATATTAGATGGAGAACAATTTGAAATGGCGAAATCTGGCCCATTGTCAGTAGAACTAAAGTTTGACGTTATAACGACTGTACCTCTACAAGTCATCGTATACGCCGAACTCGATTCGGTCCTAGAAGTTTCCAAGACGAGACAAGTGCTAACAGATTACATAGCATAATGGATACCCAACAACTAAGACAATTACTCATGTCTGATCTGTTTGTTCGTCGCCTTCCACTAGTCAACGTATGCGCTAGAGATCATTTGCCTAGACACATTGATAGAACACAGCCAGCTGCTTTGATCGTCAATACTGACACCAGTGCTTACTCTGGTTCACATTGGATCGCCCTATATTTTAATGGTCTAGGTCAGTTTGAATATTTCGATTCGTTTGGTTTGCCACCATTACACGCCGACATTATCCATTTTATACAACGAAACTCGGACAGATCACCCGTGTACAATACCCGTATGCTACAAGACATTAATAACACTACTTGTGGTCTGTATGCGTTGTATTTCTTATTAATGAAATGTCGTGGTTCGAGCATGTCACGTATCCTGCAACGCTTTGGACACAGACAACACGTGAACGATCGTCTCGTGTTTCGATTGGTTACTCCGTGGTTAAAAAAGACAAGTCCAGAACTGTTTAAAACTAGATAAATTCGTCGTTATAAAATGAGACGACCACTCGTCTTTTTGTTTCTACAACGATCAAGATGTCTACACCCAAGTGGTTATTCATGTCAAGACCTGATGATATGCCCAGACAACTAGACAACAGTTTGAAAGCGGTGACAGTTTCTCAAGACACAGGAACAATGACACTCTATCAATCTACCGACAGTCAAGACAAGCCTCTGAAAGACCAGACATCTTTCTACAATAATCAAGTCCCTCTGCTCCCTTTGGATCGTAAACGAAGCCATTTTTAAATGTTGTATACCAATAAAAGCCATTTGAAAATGTTATTATTTGTTTCTCTATTTTATTATGTTTTTGTTTATGTATTTGTTATAGGTGTTTGTACTTGAGTGGTTGTTTATTTGTTTATGGGTGTGTACTTGTGTATAGTTGTGATGACAGTAGTAATCGTTGGCGATGGGTGTGTCTGTGCTGTCTCTGCACTTGTGTATATCTGTTGATACTGATAGTAGTAATGGTATGGGTTGTCTGTGTATGGTTGTCTTTTTTTATTATGTTTTTGTTCGATTGTATAGTTTTTTCTTCTCTCTCTCTCTCTCTCTCTCTCTCTCTCTCTCTCTCTCTCTCTCTCTCTCTCTCTCTCTCTCTCTCTCTCTCTCTCTCTCTCTCTCTCTCTCTCCAAAGTCACTTGAAACAAACTTGTATGGTTGTTGTTTTTTATTGTTTTTGTTCGATTGTATAGTTTTTTCTTCTCTCTCTTTCTCTCGCTCTCTCTCTCTCTCTCTCTCTCTCTCTCTCTCTCTCTCTCTCTCTCTCTCTCTCTCTCTCTCTCTCTCTCTCTCCAAAAGTCACTTGAACCAACCTATAAAACCATGCTGCAATCATTGATAGCAGGGAGTTATTAGTACCATCGCGTGTTTTTGCCGCAGACGCCTCACATTCATATCACGGTTGTACTGCTACCACCGCGTGTTTTTCTCATTAAGAAATTCCTGGTCCCAGGCAATCGTACTCTCTCTCTCTCTATCTGTATGAGTCTCTGTTTTTCTCATTAAAAGTTGGTATGAACCCTGCTTTGGTATGTTTAGTGACTCGTTGATCTTGGTTGTATTTGAATGTGTGTGCGAGGTTGTGTGTCTGTCTGTCTGTCAGTCTGTATGATTCTGTTTATGGCTGCACTCGTGTCTGTTTCATTGTGTGCTCGGTTGTATTTTAGATTCGTTATACTTGTGTGTCTGACTCTAAAATGGCCCTGATTGTATGAGTGGTGTCTGTATGTGTACTTGTATGGTTTGTCGTTGTATTTGTGTTTATGTATTTGTTATAGACAAGGAGACTCGTGTAGACGCTGATATATCGCCTAGAGGAACAGTTCAAGCACCTGGAACCGTATTGACACCGGGTGATCTGCGGGCCCGATCGACATCACCATTTACACCCCTTACCACCATATCCTTCTTTATAAGCTTTTCGGTGAAGAACCCACCCTTGCAGTTACTACCACCTATAACACCACCCCGGCGGCCTCTTTTATCCCTAAGACCGGAGAATGCCTTCGTATTACACCACGACCCTGATTGTTTCATTATTGAACCCACTTTGTTTTTACTTTTGTCTCTGTGTTTTACTGTGTCAGACTCCTACAACTCTCTTTTTGTTCAGTAACCAACTACACCTCGTTGTTCAGTAACCACCTCTTACTTCATCGAGTATAACCACGACCCATCACACCCTTGTTTATACATCACCACGCATACTAACACATTCATATACGCCACCACCATATACCCATGAGTAGAAACCACGACCCATCACACCCTTGTTTATACATCACTACACCACGAACAGACACATTCATATACGCCACCACCATATATCCAACCCATGAGTAGAAACCACGACCCATCACACCCTTGTTTATCACTACCCATACTAATATACGTAACCAAAATAACTTTCCCCTTCGCTTTCCAGAACCAACTAAACATTTACCTTAATTACTTTTACACCCACCAGGCAGCGCCAAAAATTTCGTTCCCACCAGGCACGCCGAAAAAAACCCCGTTCCCACCAAATATTTCCCCCGCCCAACTCAAAAAAACTTCAAAATATTTCCTTCATATACCCTATCAGCCTAGCTGTGGAGGCTGAAAATGGGGTCTGGAAACCCTAGTCTACTACTATTGTAGTCTATTAGCCTTCATGATACCAGTGATTAGCGGGGACTTAAACAGATCATAAATGTCTTTGTTACTTCTTCTTTTCCACTCTCCACTTTGTGTATCCCTAAGGGGTCCAAAGATGCGTCTTAAAATTTTGTTCTCAAAGGTTTGTAACAAGGCTTCGTCTCCTTTCGTTGTACTCCAGGTTTCAGAGCCATACAGCACAACTGGTCTGACCAGTGTTTTGTATATTGTGATTTTGGTGTTACGAGTATTGGAAAAGAATAATCCTTTCTTTCCATTATTTTACTCCGGTTCTATATCGTTGCCGGCTTCCTGGCCTAGAGGTTAGCGACTTTTCTCCGTAATCTCGTATACTCTCGTAAGTAACATGACGACGGTGAGAATCAGCAATGGTTCGAATCGCGTCGGTAACTTACTGGGTATGTGAGCCGGCCGCTCAGAAAGCAATGGCAAACTTCTGAGCGTAATCTTGCCAAGAAATCAACAATCAGCTGAAAGATGCTGTTGTTGACAGCGATGTCCTGAAAAGGATATGCAAACATTCTATGTCGTTGAAGTATTAACACACAAGTTACAGAAAATATTGCCTTTTGTATTATGTCCCATCTCATCATCTCAGTCTCTTTCCTCTTGTACCTTGCGGTGTCGATGTGGAGTATAAACAGCGGGAGAGTGCCCATTTATGGGCTTCATGTATCGAGATTCCATCTGTTCAACCTCTGCTACTCCCTCTGTTCATAGTTTACGTGGTCGGCGGCTTCTTCTGCTTCCATTTGGTCTGTACATCATTGCTTGTTGTAGTATACTGTCAGTTGGTAACTGTCTCTTGTTGCCCCTGGGGGGAAAGTGGAATCAACAAGCACACTTTCTTAAATTCCCTTTTCTTGAGTTTTGGTTTTTTGCCGGACCTTTGTCTACATACCCCCTCTTCTTAAGTCTGTTGATCACTATCTCTCTCTCTCTCTCTCTCTCTCTCTCTCTCTCTCTCTCTCTCTCTCTCTCTCTCTCTCTCTCTCTCTCTCTCTCTCTCTCTCTTCTGAATCCTCCAGAACATACCCACACAACACTTTCCTCCAACAATTAATAAAATTTTTAATGAAGAAAACTATGTCAGGTGGGTGTAGTATATGTGTATATAAATCTGTGGTGTAGTCTATCGTGAATGTGAGATATGAACTCTTCAGTATATGATCAGCATCACTTTTCTTATCATGCTACAGCCATTCAAATACACCACCGCACAGAACTGGAATGAGCTCACCCGAGGATGTGTCTCTCCGACCTATTCTTGACGTATTCCAATATCCTGGAATTTTTTCACAGTCTGATCATCACTGAATGATTGGTTAATTAGAGTCCTAGAATTCTCACTCCCACAACTCAGGTAGTTAATAAAATCCATTGCTGAACGAACATCAACACTGTCCAAACCAATATATACATATATATGATCGACACACTGTTGCCGGTCAGTCAATAAACTATTCTTGTATGTAGGGAAAC
>JACEFZ010024143.1:400000-483342 GCA_014155875.1 Cepaea nemoralis | reverse complement strand
CTTCCTTTTCTTCTTCTTCCTCCTCCTCCTCCTACTCCTTCTCCTCCTCCTACTCCTCCTCCTCCTTCTTCTTCTTTTTTCTTCTTCTTCTTCTTCTTCTTCTTTCTTCTTCTTCTTCTTCTTCTTCTTCTTCTTCTTCTTCTTCATTCATCCGGAGAGTTTTGTTTCGGTCGTTATTGCATTGTGCCTTTTACAGCACAGCTGCGTTCTTGCGCCGTTAGACCGACACATCCGACTTCTGCGGGCATTTATTGACCGGGTTAACCTTCCCGGAGATTAATGTCTTTACTGAACATACAGGGCAACAGAAGAAAAGAAATACATCCTAGGAAACAACAAAATCACACAGGCATGCAAGGATCGTGGGGTACCAGCTTATGTTGAACTGAATGGGACTTCTGAGAGTAGAAGACAGTGGGAGGATATGATCAGGCGACTTAAGTGCAATCTTCCAAGTGATTAACCCGATAATGATGACACCTACCTACCTACCTACCTACCTACCTACCTACCTACCTACTTACCTACCTACCTACCTACCTGCCTGCCTGCCTATCTACCTAATTACCTATCTATGTACCTACCTGCCTGATTGCCTGACCACCTACCTACCAATCTGCCTACCTATCTACCTACCTAACCACCTACCTATCTGTCTACTTGCCTACCCCCTCCCCCTCTTATCTCTCTCGATCCATTCTTCCGTCCATATATCTATGTGTCATTATTTCTCTTCTCTAGCTGGTTGGTTTCCTCCCCTTTTCATCCCTTCCCCTTCATTCCCTTCCTCTGTCCCCTTAAAGTTATTATAATTCACCATTCCTAGGATTTACCCCCCCCCCCCCCACTACACACACACACACACACACACACACACACACACACACACATAAAATTAACAATCTTTGGAATACATCGGGAAGTCATAGTTACTATTCCCGCACCTCAAAAGACAAAAAAAAAGAAGGTCACCAACCATATATGCCTCACATGAAGTCGAAAAAAAACAATCAAAAATAAAAGACGGTTCCAAAACAAATCACCAGGCATACGTGGGATAGCAGCTCAAGACATCAGAGCAGGTGGTGAGATTGGTACTAGGTGGCTTACGAGAATATTTACAGCAGTGGACAGAAAGGGCAACACAAGAAAATTGGCAAACAAGGTTTAGAGAACAAAGATAGACTGCGACACATACAGAGGAATAAATAGCTTTACTATGTCATTTTACGAAAATGTTTAAAATATATAACAGAAAAGAACACTACTCAGTGTGTATATTTATGAAAGACTCACTTTGGATTTAGGAAAAACATGGGTTGTATTGGACATACTATTTATGTTACAAATTCAGCGAGAAATTTATTGATTTTCGACGAACGACTCAAAATTGCCTTCATAGATCAAGAGAAAGATTCAACAGAGTTGACGGGAATAAGCTGTGGTCTATTTTAGCAGATTATAGGGTACAAGAGCAGTCTACTGGACAACATCATAGCCCAACATAGAAGATGACATGGCCTAGTAAGAACTAATGACACTATAAATCTCTGTGCACTATTCCATAACTATTTTTACTGTCTCCTGCAACTCTTGCGCAATTTGCGTCCTGTCACTCCCCTCAATATACGCAAATACATCATCTACAAATGTCAGTATGAGAACAGAGCCTGTAAATTGATCTCTGTGTGCCTACGACCGTAGAGAAATTAGTTACAGAACCATTCAAAGACGGATCGACAGCATTCAACACCTCGCTATTTCAACACACCTGATACTAGGACTGAAGCTCCACACAAGGCCTCAACGCAAAGTCTGAACCAGCACAGGGAACAAAACAGTACAGCAATGAATAAACAAGATAAGATAAGACAACTACACCAACCTTCATCAACTCAACCCCACTCTATCTACCATCTCCTTCCTCATTTTATTTCCACTCTTTTTCCAGAGGAGTAAGTTACATCGTCAGGAGAACGTTTTAAAGGAGCTTTCCAAATCTTTTTTTTTTTGCTTTTGTTTTAAAGGTGTGTTTCATTATGTTGTCGAGCTACTCCCGGGGCGTATTGCCAGCATGTAATGAGGGCTTGTAATAGAATAAAACCATTTACTTAACCGTGGCATGCCAGAGTAAAGTTGTGTTAGCGCAGGTTTAAACAGTAAAACAAATGGTTGAAACGACCCTGTTGTACAACGGTTGTAAAGTATGTGACTAGAGGGCATTCGGGTCAGCCTGAGAACTCGGAATGGAAACATTAAATCATTTAATTATGTTTCTAGACATAAGGGGATATGTATGGATTAAATGAAGTAGAATGGAGTTTAACTTAGCTGCTCTTGGAGTAGTAGTAGTAGTAGTAGTAGTAGTAGTAGTAGTAGTAGTAGTAGTAGTAGTAGTAGTAGTAGTAGTAGTAGTAGTAGTAGTAGGAGGAGGAGGAGGAGGAGGAGAAGGAAAAGTAAGAGGAGGAGCAGCAGCATCAGTAATAATAATGATAGTTGTAGTAGTAATAGCAGTAATTAGTAGCAGCAGCAGCAGTAGTAGCAGTAGTAATAGTAGTAGTAGTAGTAGTAATATTAGTAGTAGAAGAAGCAATACAATTCAAAGCCAGATCGACGGGTTAAAGAAACAAGTCAAGGCACTGCTGACGCCGAATCCGACCAGCGACAACGAGAATCTACTGGCCGAAATAAAGGAGATCCAGCAAAACATCAAGCAAGAAGTGGAACAGATGGCCGCGTTGAAGCAGGAAAACGAAGAAATGCTACGCACCATAAAAGCGGAGAGAGAGAGAGAGAGCGCGGCTAAAAGCTGAAATGAAATCAACTCAAAACAAACCAACTGAAGCCATGCAAGAGACCACAGAGAAGCCGCAAGAATCCCAACAAAAAACCGAGCCGGAACCGCAAGATAAAACTAGCAGCCAAACCTCGACGCCCGAAAGACCCAAGGGGAAACCAACATCCTGCCAGACAGCCGAAGAAAGACAAGATGATGAACCTTTCGACGCCATGATGTGGTTTACAAAGGAACCTATCTTGGAGGAATTGGAGGAGTGCATAGAAGCAGAAACGAAACGGGCAAGGCAGGAGGAACTCAGGCACGAGGAATACATAAGGAGACGGGAAGCAAATGGAAAGAAGGTGAAGAAACCCATAGGAAAACCGACAGAATACCCTGAATTACACTGTGACACCGGCATCGAGTACTATATAGAGGACAGAGAGATCATCTCATGGCTGACCACTGGAGGAAGCAATCGAAAGACAAGAACTTAAACTCGAAAGTGAAAAAATGCATACCAAGTACTGGGTGAACCAGATCACAAGTCAAGATCAACATGAAAGCACTGGCAAACAGACAGCTGTGGAGAATCATACTAGGTAACTGGAAAGACACAAGAGAAAACCCATTCCGCAGAGCATGCCTAGAAAACAACACCATTGAACACTATTTACTAGCATGCGACATGTACAATAGTGAACGAAGGGAGCTGAGAGATCACTTCGTCAAAACTTGGACTCCACTGACAATGACGGAGTGCCTACACACAAACAGCAACCCAGAAATACAGCGGCTGGTCAGACAGTTCATCTGCAGAACTGGGAAGGCCACATAACCTTTCTACATTGTATATATTTATGTGTATATGTTTAAAAAAAAAAAAAACTGTCGCGCTAAATGTGACAAAGGCGACAGGAAAAAAAAAAAACTCAACTGAGTGTGGCGGGGTGAAAGGCAGAATGGTGGGTTAGCTCTTCCGACAGGGCGCCTGTACTGAGCTGACAGGAAGATCCGGGCGTCTTGTTGTTGCACCAACCCACACGTGATGATGAAAAACGCCAAAAAACAAACGTAAAGGAGTTCGGGCCGCTGATCGGGGGAACAACTTGAGACTTGCACTTGAACTCTCTGCCTTTGCCTACATAGAGACCTTATGAGGACTGGACATAACCGGGACCAGACCCGGTGAGGACAACACAAGAAACAACAAGCACGTAGTAGGCCCGACCAAGGACCGGTCTTATCAGGGCCAGCATAAGACAGAAAGTAAACAACCAGATAGCACAAAATAACTTTATCCGACGAACAGAGCGGAACCAATAACACCAGTAGGAATTAGGACTAACAGTCCACACAACCACGGCTCTCAACAATAACCACCGCTGAGGAAGCAGGTTAGACGAGACCGAATTTAGAATTTGTTGTTGTTGAAAAATTGGAATTGGAAGCAGCAGCAATAGTAGTAACTATAGTAGTAGTAGTAGTAGTAGTAGTAGTAGTAGTAGTAGTAGTAGTAGTAGTAGTGGTAGTAGTAGTAGTAGTAGTAGTAGTAGTAGTAGTAGTTACTATAGAAGTATTAGTAGCATTGGAAGTAGCAGTTGTTATTGAAGTTGTGGTAGCAGTAATCGTAGCAGTCACTGTAATAATTGTAAAGGCTTCTTCTTCTTCTTCTTCTTCTTCTTCTTCTTCTTCTTCTTCTTCTTCTTCTTCTTCTTCTTCTTCTTCTTCTTCTTCTTCTTCCTCTCCTTCTGCTTATTACTATTATTATCATTATTATTAATTTTCTGGGTATTGTTATTATTTCTAGGAAAGGTTGTCGTGGTGGTAGCAGTAGCCGCAATAATGTTTGCTTCATTGTTTTTGTTGTTGACGATGATGTTATAGTAGTGGTAGTAGCAACAGCACTTAGAGAAGCAGAAATGGTTTTATATTTCGGTTACTCGGTGAATGTGACATCTGGTTAGACATATATTGTTGGTGAGATTGTGTGGTTTCGCGGAGCGCGCGCGCGCGCGCGCGAGAGAGAGAGAGAGAGAGAGAGAGAGAGAGAGAGAGAGAGAGAGATGGCGGGGGGGGGGGGTCTAGAAGTAATGAGAAAGAGAGGCAAAGAAAGAGAATTAAGTAACTCTCGTTGTATATTTACTTATGTTGATTACATTGCTTTGTGTAGCTGAATGTGTGAGGGGTTGAGTATGTGTGTGTGTGTGTGTGTGTGATGTGTGTGTGTGTGTGTGTGTGTGGTGTGAATGTGTGTGTGTGTGTGTGTGTGCATGCTGCTACGTGTATTTGTATGAGAGAACAGTTTAACATACACCCTGTAGAGGTCAGCATGGCCGAATTTATAAGAGCGCATGCTCTTATACTTCCGGTGTGCTGATGCCGAGGTAGCGAGTTCAACACCTACACCGGTCAGTTGGACTAAAATGTTGACTTCTCGTCCTGACTTGGGGACGTAAATTACAAGTACTTCAGAAGTTCGAGTAGGTTAGGCCTGATGGCTGAGGTGCACTAGTAATAGTGAGAGCGAATCCACACGCAAAAATCAGTCCAGCGCGCTAGACGTAGTTGCATCTGTATGGACAATTCTTGAGTTCAAAGCGTGCAAACTAAAGAAAACATCTCTCGTTTTAACTGTCAGTTTATTCTTTAGTTCTCTACAGCGCCATTCATCGCATTGTCCTTAACAACAGAAAAACGTTACCTTTGTTCAGTCTTCATCGCATGTCGGTATTTTCTCCGCCCCTGTCTATGTAACGACCTTGCTCCACGCCGTGTGGTGTATTTGGTATATGGTTGTTCTACCGTACTGGCACCTGGCCGTCTTGACAGACGACATTCTGTTACATTGTGCTCTTTCCCCCCCCCCCCCCCAAAAAAAAAAAAAAAACACCAGGTATAATAACCTCACCATAGAAAAAAGCCTGGTCTGAATGGTAGAGACCATGTGGTTGCACATGCAGGATAATCTCTTTCTCGGGGTGACTAGTTTACTCCAGAGGAAAGTTAATACCAATAATTCTGGAACAAGGCAAGCTGCACAAGCTGCCGGATCAGCAAAGCAATGCCCTACCTGTCGGCCTGTCGGAGCTTCAATCCTAGACCTGCTTTTGACCAAGGTTTAGGGCATGGTCTTCCCGGCCATTACATTTAGTCTTTAGGTTGCATTTCCTCGCACCACGATAAGACTTGTAGTCTCCCAATTGCGCTCCTCCGCCAGAAGCCGCTAGTGCAATGCGGGGTGTCGGGTTT
Organism: Cepaea nemoralis; assembly: GCA_014155875.1. Taxonomy (NCBI): domain Eukaryota; kingdom Metazoa; phylum Mollusca; class Gastropoda; order Stylommatophora; family Helicidae; genus Cepaea; species Cepaea nemoralis. Next base: position 477,311 of record JACEFZ010024143.1, on the reverse strand, counting down.
GGTGCGCGCCGCCCAACATTCGGCTCTAACAGAAAATGAGTAGTACCGTCTTCTGTCATAGGTTAGCTCAGTCATATCTAAGACCCAACTGTATATGGTTCTACCCCTTATATTTTTATAGCCTAATCCGTTCTCGTTGGTGATGTTGTCAAAGTCGCCCGCTGTGCTTCCAAGAATAAATGTCCTGGTTCTCATCTTAACCTAGCTTGACCAGGGAGACAGTGTCATTGTTAGAGAAATCGCCGGTTCCTTTCTCAAGCTATTCTCAACTGTTTTCTTACCCGGGTTCCTTTCTCAAGCTATCCTCAACTGTTTTCTTACCCCGGTTCCTTTCTCAATCTATCCTCAACTATTTGTGGGTGGGGGGTTTTGTGGGTTGGTGGGTGGGGAATGTGTGTGTGGGTGGGTGGGTGGATATGGGATGTGTGTGTGGTTGGGGGATGAGTGTTTGGCTGGGTGGTTAGAGGTGCGTGGATATGGGTGGGTTTGTATGTGTAGGCTGGGGGATGGGTGTGTTGTGGGGAGATGTGTGTGGGCGATGTGTGTTAATAGGGAAGGATGGGTTGGTGGGTGTTTGGGTGGAGTGTGTGTGGGTGAGTGGTGTGTGGGGGGGGGTGTGTGGGGGATGTGTGTGAGTGAGTGGGGGTTGTTAAGGCTGGGTGGGGTTGTGTGTGGGTGGGTGGGGTGGGTATGTTGGAGGCTGGGGTGGGCGGGGGTGTGCGGGTGGGGGATGTGTGTGGGTGGATGGAGGGTGCGTGTGTATGGGTGGGTGATATGTGTTGATGGGTGAGGTGTGGGTGGATGGGTGGGGGTTTATGTGGGTGGATGGGGATGTGTGTGGGTGGGTTTGGGTGTATGTGGGTGGAAAGATGTTGTGTGGGTGGGTGAGGATGTGTCTCATAACATTGTAATATGCATTGTTTATATTTACAACATTCATTTGACAATGCATTTTCCTGTGTGAATGCATCATGCACTATTGATGAATGAAAGATGAGTGATTGAAGGGCCAAATGTAAGACGGGCCTGCGTGCCCAATTTGTAACCCTTTTAAAATAAAGTTGAATGAATGAAAAGTTGAATAAATGAATGCATGTTTTCTTACCCCGGTTCCTTTCTCAAGCTATCCTCAAATGTTTTCTTACCCCTGTTCCTTTCTTAAGTTATCCTCAAATGTTTTCTTACCCCGGTTCCTTTCTCAAGCTATCCTCAGATGTTTTCTTACCCCGGTTCCTTTCTCAAGCTATCCTCAGATGTTTTCTTACCCCGGTTCCTTTCTCAAGCTATCCTCAGATGTTTTCTTACCCCGGTTCCTTTCTCAAGCTATCCTCAGATGTTTTCTTACCCCGGTTCCTTTCTCAAGCTATCCTCAGATGTTTTCTTACCCCGGTTCCTTTCTCAAGCTATCCTCAAATGTTTTCTTACCCCGGTTCCTTTCTCAAGCTATCCTCAGATGTTTTCTTACCCCGGTTCCTTTCTCAAGCTATCCTCAGATGTTTTCTTACCCCGATTCCTTTCTCAAATTATACTCAACTGTATTTTTTAAACCCCGGTTCCTTTCTTAAGCTATTCTCAACTGTTTTCTTACTCCGGTTCTTCATTTCATGTTGCGTGTATCTTCTCCGCTATATAATCTCACCTCACGGGCATTATTTCCAGTTCTGCATCTCCCATTAATGTTTTCTCACCCTACTATGCTGGCCTTTCTCCTCTCTTGGTTATTCATCTGTTTTAGTAGTGTTTCTACTGTCTTGGTCACACAACACAGTTGATCATTCACCTCTTTTGGTATTGTTTCTGGTGTCTTGCTCATAGAACCCACTTGATAGTTTACCTCCTTTGGTGGTGTTTCAATTGTCTTTGTCATACAACCCAGTTTATCACTCACTTTCTTTGGTGGTCTTTCTATTGTCTTGGTCATACAACAAAGTTGATCATTCACCTCCTTTGATGGTGTTTCTACTGTCGTGGTGACACACCCCAGTTGATCATTCATCTCCTTTTGTGGTCTTTCTACTGTCTTGGTAACACAACCCACTTGATCGTTCACCTCTTTTGGTGGTCTTTGTACTGTCTTGGTCATACAAACCAGGTGATCATTCATCTCCTTTGGTGGTGCTTCTACGATCTTGGTCATATAACCCAGTTCATCATTCACCTCCTTTGGTAGTGTTTCCCTACTCTTGGTAATTCATCTATGTAGTTAATTCCCCTCTCATGGTCACTCACGTCACTCAGTTATTCATCAATTTTTTGGGTGTTTTTTTTCCACATTGTTGCTCATTCATCTGTGTGGGTCATTCACGTTTGTGTGTGTGTTCTTTCTCCTACCTTGGTCCTTCGCAATCCATTGGTCAGTGATCTTTATTGGTTATCTGCCTCTTTTTGTCATCCATCATTCTGACAGCCTTTCCTGTCTTCTGGTCATTCGCCTCTCTTGGCCATTCCAAGTTTTATGGTCTTTCGTCTCTCTTGATGATTCGTGATCCCTAGGTCATTCCAGTGTTTTATGATCTTTCCTCTCTCTTAACCATTCATCGTTCTTTGATATTTCACTTCTCAGTCATTCACCTGTGTGTGGGCTTTCCTATCTCTTAATCATTTACCATCTCTATTAATTCTCCTCTTTTGTGGTGTTTCTGATGTCTTGGTCAAGAAACATCACATTGTGACTCACCTCTTTTGGTCTCTTCCCTGTCATAATTCATTGACTCTCCTTTGGTCTTTCACATCCTGTTCCATTTTCCCTCTTAGCGTTCACCTCAATTAGTCAATGTGTAACACTGGTCCTCCTGTCTTATACTCCCTAGCGAATATCAAAGAAAGACAGTATTTCTAATTGACTTCCGAGATGTCCCCTTGAGCTGGATAGTACCCCACATCCCACGGATCATGTTTCCCAGGACATTCCAGGAAGTGGTTCTTTGATGAGAACAGTAACCATCAGTGCATGCCCCACAGAGTGTGCGCTGTAAACGAGTTCCGACGTTTTCTCGCGCTAATTCATCAATGACCCAATTATCTGCAACCTGTGACCATCCAGGTCTTAATGTCTGGAATAATTCTTCATAAAGCTAAACATATGTAAGTAGTAGAGTAGAACATATGTAAGTAGTCGAGTAGAACATATGTAAGTAGTCGAGAAGAACATATGTAACTAATCGAGTAGAACATATGTAAGTAGTCGAGTAGAACATATGTACGTAGTAGAGTAGAACATATGTAAGTAGTAGAGCAGAACATATATAAGTAGTACTAGTAAGTAGTAGACTAGAACATATGTAAGTAGTAGAGTAGAACATATATAAGTAGTAGAGTAGAACATCTGTATTTAGTAGAGTAGACCATATGTAAGTAGTAGAGTAGAACATATGTAAGTAGTAGAGTAGAACATATGTAAGTAGTAGAGTAGAACATATATAAGTAGTAGAGTAGAACATATATAAGTAGTAGAGTAGAACATATATAAGTAGTAGAGTAGAACATATGTAAGTAGTAGAGTAGAACATATGTAAGTAGTAGAGTAGAACATATGTAAGTAGTAGAGTAGAACATATATAAGTAGTAGAGTAGAACATATGTAAGTAGTAGAGTAGAACATATGTAAGTAGTAGAGTATAACATATGTAAGTAGTAGAGTAGAACATATGTAAGTAGTAGAGTAGAACATATGTAAGTAGTAGAGTAGAACATATGTAAGTAGTAGAGTAGAACATATGTAAGTAGTAGAGTAGAACATATGTAAGTAGTAGAGTAGAACATATGTAAGTAGTAGAGTAGAACATATGTAAGTAGTAGAGTAGAACATATGTAAGTAGTAGAGTAGAACATATGTAAGTAGTAGAGTATAACATATGTAAGTAGTAGAGTAGAACATATATAAGTAGTAGAGTATAACATATGTAAGTAGTAGAGTAGAACATATGTAAGTAGTAGAGTATAACATATGTAAGTAGTAGAGTATAACATATGTAAGTAGTAGAGTAGAACATATGTAAGTAGTAGAGTATAACATATGTAAGTAGTAGAGTAGAACATATGTAAGTAGTAGAGTAGAACATATGTAAGTAGTAGAGTAGAACATATGTAAGTAGTAGAGTATAACATATGTAAGTAGTAGAGTAGAACATATGTAAGTAGTAGAGTATAACATATGTAAGTAGTAGAGTAGAACATATGTAAGTAGTAGAGTAGAACATATGTAAGTAGTAGAGTAGAACATATGTAAGTAGTAGAGTAGAACATATGTAAGTAGTAGAGTAGAACATATATAAGTAGTAGAGTAGAACATATATAAGTAGTAGAGTAGAACATATATAAGTAGTAGAGTAGAACATATATAAGTAGTAGAGTATAACATATGTAAGTAGTAGAGTAGAACATATGTAAGTAGTAGAGTATAACATATGTAAGTAGTAGAGTATAACATATGTAAGTAGTAGAGTATAACATATGTAAGTAGTAGAGTATAACATATGTAAGTAGTAGAGTAGAACATATGTAAGTAGTAGAGTATAACATATGTAAGTAGTAGAGTATAACATATGATAAGTAGTAGAGTATAACATATGTAAGTAGTAGAGTATAACATATGTAAGTAGTAGAGTAGAACATATGTAAGTAGTAGAGTATAACATATGTAAGTAGTAGAGTATAACATATGTAAGTAGTAGAGTATAACATATGTAAGTAGTAGAGTAGAACATATGTAAGTAGTAGAGTATAACATATGTAAGTAGTAGAGTATAACATATGTAAGTAGTAGAGTAGAACATATGTAAGTAGTAGAGTATAACATATGTAAGTAGTAGAGTAGAACATATGTAAGTAGTAGAGTATAACATATGTAAGTAGTAGAGTATAACATATGTAAGTAGTAGAGTATAACATATGTAAGTAGTAGAGTATAACATATGTAAGTAGTAGAGTAGAACATATGTAAGTAGTAGAGTAGAACATATGTAAGTAGTAGAGTAGAACATATGTAAGTAGTAGAGTATAACATATGTAAGTAGTAGAGTAGAACATATGTAAGTAGTAGAGTATAACATATGTAAGTAGTAGAGTATAACATATGTAAGTAGTAGAGTAGAACATATGTAAGTAGTAGAGTATAACATATGTAAGTAGTAGAGTATAACATATGTAAGTAGTAGAGTATAACATATGTAAGTAGTAGAGTATAACATATGTAAGTAGTAGAGTAGAACATATGTAAGTAGTAGAGTATAACATATGTAAGTAGTAGAGTATAACATATGTAAGTAGTAGAGTATAACATATGTAAGTAGTAGAGTATAACATATGTAAGTAGTAGAGTATAACATATGTAAGTAGTAGAGTATAACATATGTAAGTAGTAGAGTATAACATATGTAAGTAGTAGAGTATAACATATGTAAGTAGTAGAGTAGAACATATAAGTAGTAGAGTATAACATATGTAAGTAGTAGAGTATAACATATGTAAGTAGTAGAGTATAACATATGTAAGTAGTAGAGTATAACATATGTAAGTAGTAGAGTATAACATATGTAAGTAGTAGAGTATAACATATGTAAGTAGTAGAGTAGAACATATGTAAGTAGTAGAGTATAACATATGTAAGTAGTAGAGTATAACATATGTAAGTAGTAGAGTATAACATATATAAGTAGTAGAGTATAACATATGTAAGTAGTAGAGTATAACATATGTAAGTAGTAGAGTAGAACATATGTAAGTAGTAGAGTATAACATATGTAAGTAGTAGAGTAGAACATATGTAAGTAGTAGAGTAGAACATATGTAAGTAGTAGAGTATAACATATGTAAGTAGTAGAGTATAACATATATAAGTAGTAGAGTAGAACATATGTAAGTAGTAGAGTATAACATATGTAAGTAGTAGAGTATAACATATGTAAGTAGTAGAGTATAACATATGTAAGTAGTAGAGTATAACATATGTAAGTAGTAGAGTATAACATATGTAAGTAGTAGAGTAGAACATATGTAAGTAGTAGAGTAGAACATATGTAAGTAGTAGAGTATAACATATGTAAGTAGTAGAGTATAACATATATAAGTAGTAGAGTATAACATATGTAAGTAGTAGAGTATAACATATGTAAGTAGTAGAGTAGAACATATATAAGTAGTAGAGTATAACATATGTAAGTAGTAGAGTAGAACATATGAAGTAGTAGAGTATAACATATGTAAGTAGTAGAGTATAACATATGTAAGTAGTAGAGTATACATATGTAAGTAGTAGAGTAGAACATATGTAAGTAGTAGAGTATAACATATGTAAGTAGTAGAGTATAACATATGTAAGTAGTAGAGTATAACATATGTAAGTAGTAGAGTATAACATATGTAAGTAGTAGAGTAGAACATATGTAAGTAGTAGAGTATAACATATGTAAGTAGTAGAGTATAACATATGTAAGTAGTAGAGTAGAACATATATAAGTAGTAGAGTAGAACATATGTAAGTAGTAGAGTATAACATATGTAAGTAGTAGAGTAGAACATATGTAAGTAGTAGAGTATAACATATGTAAGTAGTAGAGTAGAACATATGTAAGTAGTAGAGTATAACATATGTAAGTAGTAGAGTAGCAACATATGTAAGTAGTAGAGTAGAACATATGTAAGTAGTAGAGTATAACATATGTAAGTAGTAGAGTAGAACATATGTAAGTAGTAGAGTATAACATATGTAAGTAGTAGAGTATAACATATGTAAGTAGTAGAGTAGAACATATGTAAGTAGTAGAGTATAACATATGTAAGTAGTAGAGTATAACATATGTAAGTAGTAGAGTATAACATATGTAAGTAGTAGAGTAGAACATATGTAAGTAGTAGAGTATAACATATGTAAGTAGTAGAGTATAACATATGTAAGTAGTAGAGTAGAACATATGTAAGTAGTAGAGTATAACATATGTAAGTAGTAGAGTAGAACATATGTAAGTAGTAGAGTATAACATATGTAAGTAGTAGAGTAGAACATATGTAAGTAGTAGAGTAGAACATATGTAAGTAGTAGAGTATAACATATGTAAGTAGTAGAGTATAACATATGTAAGTAGTAGAGTAGAACATATGTAAGTAGTAGAGTATAACATATGTAAGTAGTAGAGTAGAAACATATGTAAGTAGTAGAGTAGAACATATGTAAGTAGTCGAGTATAACATATGTAAGTAGTAGAGTAGAACATATGTAAGTAGTAGAGTAGAACATATGTAAGTAGTACTAGTAAGTAGTAGACTAGAACATATGTAAGTAGTAGAGTAGAACATATGTAAGTAGTAGAGTATAACATATGTAAGTAGTAGAGTATAACATATGTACGTAGTAGAGTATAACATATGTAAGTAGTAGAGTATAACATATAGTAAGTAGTAGAGTAGAACATATATAAGTAGTAGAGTATAACATATGTAAGTAGTAGAGTATAACATATGTAAGTAGTAGAGTAGAATATATATAAGTAGTAGAGTATAACATATATAAGTAGTAGAGTATAACATATGTAAGTAGTAGAGTATAACATATGTAAGTAGTAGAGTATAACATATGTAAGTAGTAGAGTATAACATATATAAGTAGTAGAGTATAACATATGTAAGTAGTAGAGTATAAACATATAGTAAGTAGTAGAGTAGAACATATAGTAAGTAGTAGAGTATAACATATGTAAGTAGTAGAGTATAACATATAGTAAGTAGTAGAGTATAACATATATAAGTAGTAGAGTATAACATATGTAAGTAGTAGAGTATAACATATGTAAGTAGTAGAGTATAACATATGTAAGTAGTAGAGTATAACATATATAAGTAGTAGAGTAGAACATATATAAGTAGTAGAGTATAACATATATAAGTAGTAGGAGTATAACATATGTAAGTAGTAGAGTATAACATATGCTAAGTAGTAGAGTATAACATATGTAAGTAGTAGAGTAGTAACATATAGTAAGTAGTAGAGTATCAACATATGTAAGTAGTAGAGTATAACATATATAAGTAGTAGAGTAGAACATATATAAGTAGTAGAGTAGAACATATGTAAGTAGTAGAGTATAACATATGTAAGTAGTAGAGTAGAACATATATAAGTAGTAGAGTAGAACATATGTAAAGTAGTAGAGTAGAACATATATGAAGTAGTAGAGTAGAACATATGTAAGTAGTCGAGTATAACATATGTACGTAGTAGAGTAGAACATATGTAAGTAGTAGAGCAGAACATACATAAGTAGTAGTAGTAAGTAGTAGACTAGAACATATGTAAGTAGTAGAGTATAACATATGTAAGTAGTAGGAGTATAACATATGTAAGTAGTAGAGTATAACATATGTAAGTAGTAGAGTATAACATATGTAAGTAGTAGAGTATAACATATGTAAGTAGTAGAGTATAACATATGTAAGTAGTAGAGTATAACATATGTAAGTAGTAGAGTATAACATATATAAGTAGTAGAGTATAACATATGTAAGTAGTAGAGTATAACATATGTAAGTAGTAGAGTATAACATATATAAGTAGTAGAGTATAACATATATAAGTAGTAGAGTAAACATAGTAAGTAGTAGAGTATAAACATATGTAAGTAGTAGAGTATAACATATGTAAGTAGTAGAGTAAACATATATAAGTAGTAGAGTATAACATATAGTAGTAGTAGAGTTATAAAGTAGTAAGTATAACATATATAAGTAGTAGAGTATAACATAAAAGTAGAGAGTAAAATATATATAAAAGAAAAATAAGATATGAAGTAGTAGAACATAATAAAGTAAGTATAATATAATATATAGTAAGTAAAGTATAAAATATAAAATAGTATATAGAAATAATAAAGGTATCTAAATATAGAGTAAATAAAATAAGTATAGAATGATATATATATATATAATGAATAGTAGATAAACATATGATTAAGTTAGTAGTAAGTATAAGATAAGTTAGTAGTAGAGTATAAATATAAAGTAGTAGAATATATAATAGTAGAGTATAAATAAAATAGTAGAAAAATTAAATAGTAAGTATAATAGATTAAGTTAAAATAGTAAAGTTAAGAGTATAAATATAAGTAAAGAGTATATAATATATAAGTATAAGTTAAGTATTACAGTAGTAAATATATATAAAGTAGTAGAGTATAAATATATAAAGTAGTAGAGTATAACATATAATATTAAGTTAGTATAAATATGTAATATAAGTATATAAAATATATAAGTAGTAAGTAAAAATATATAAGTAGTAGAGTAAACATATTAATAGTAAGTAAATAGTGTATAGTATAGTAAGTAACATATATAAAATATAAAGTAGAAATAATTATATAATATAGTTAGAGTATAACATATGATAAGTAGTAGGAATAAAAATATGTAAGTAGTAGAGTAGAAAAATATAAAAAATATGAGTAAAATATTTAAGTAAATGTAGTAGTATATAAAATAAGTAAACAGTTAACAAGTAAAGTAGTAATATATTAAAATATAATAGTAAGTAGAATAATAAAGTAGTACATAATAGTAAGTAGATAATAAAAATATATAAAGTAGTTAGACATATCAAGTAGTAGTATAAACATAATAAGTAGTAAAGAAAATATATAAGATAGATATATACATATTAAAAGTAGTAGAGTAAAAATATATATAAGTAGTATAGTATAACAATGTAAGTATAGAGTATAAATAATAAGAGTAGTAAAGTAAAATTAAAGTAGTAATATATATATAATAAGTAAGTAATAGAATATGTAAAGTAGGTTAAGTTAAGTAACATATTATAAGTAATAAGTCAATATAATAAATAGTAGAAAACATATTAGTAGTATAGTAAATTATAAGTAGTAGAGTATAACATATATAAGTAAGATATAGTTAAATTATGTAAGTAGTATTATTAATATAAAGTAGAACTATTAGTATAATATATATAATAATATAGTATAAAATTATATAAGTAGTAGAGTATAAATAATAATATAAGTCAGTATAATATATAATATATTAGTAGAGTAAACATAACTAAGTAGTAGAGTATAAAATATATAAAGTAGTAGAAATATAAAATATTAAGAGTAGAACATAAAATATATAAGTATAGAATAAATAATAGTAGAGTAAACATATGTAAGTAGTACGAGTATAAAATATGTAAGTAGTAAGTAGTAAACAATTATAAAGTAAAATTAATAAAGACAGTATAGTAATATATATAAATAATATAAAGATGATATCATATGTAAGTAGTAGAGTATAACATATATAAGTAGTAGAGTACTAACATATGTAAGTAGTAAAGGTATAACATATATAAGTAGTAGAGTATAACATATAGTAAGTAGTAGAGTATAACATATATAAGTAGTAGAGTATAACATATGTAAGTAGTAGAGTATAACATATATAAGTAGTAGAGTATAACATAGTAAGTAGTAGAGTATAACATATAGTAAGTAGTAGAGTATAACATATGTAAGTAGTAGAGTAGAACATTAGTAAGTAGTAGAGTATAACATATATAAGTAGTAGAGTATAACATATATAAGTAGTAGAGTATAACATATGTAAGTAGTAGAGTATAACATATGTAAGTAGTAGAGTAGAACATATATAAGTAGTAGAGTATAACATATGTAAGTAGTAGAGTATAACATATAGTAAGTAGTAGAGTATAACATATATAAGTAGTAGAGTATAACATATGTAAGTAGTAGAGTATAACCATATGTAAGTAGTAGAGTATAACATATATAAGTAGTATAGAGTATAACATACTGAAGTAGTAGAGTATAACATATATAAGTAGTAGAGTATAACATATGTACATTAGTAGAGTAGTAACATATATAAGTAGTAGAGTATAACATATAGATAAGTAGTAGAGTATAACATATAAGTAGTAGAGTATAAACATATGTAAGTAGTAGGAGTATAACATATATAAGTAGTAGAGTATAACATATGTAGTAGTAGAGTAACATATAGTAAGTAGTAGAGTATAACATATGTAATTAGTAGAGTATAACATATGTAAGTAGTTAGAGTTATAACATATATAAGTAGTAGAGTATAAATATGTAAGTAGTAGAGTATAACATATGTAAGTAGTAGAGTATAACATATGATACGTAGTAGAGTATAACATATGATAAGTAGTAGAGTAGAACATATTGTAAGTAGTAGAGTATAACATATGTAAGTAGTAGAGTAGAACATATATAAGTAGTAGAGTATAACATATGTAAGTAGTAGAGTAGAACATATGTAAGTAGTAGAGTATAACATATATAAGTAGTAGAGTAGAACATATGTAAGTAGTAGAGTATAACATATGTAAGTAGTAGAGTATAACATATGTAAGTAGTAGAGTAGAACATATGTAAGTAGTAGAGTATAACATAAGTAAGTAGTAGAGTATAACATATATAAGTAGTAGAGTATAACATATATAAGTAGTAGAGTAGAACATATGTAAGTAGTAGAGTATAACATATATAAGTAGTAGAGTAGAACATATGTAAGTAGTAGAGTATAACATATATAAGTAGTAGAGTATAACATATATAAGTAGTAGAGGTATAACATATGTAAGTAGTAGAGTAGAACATATATAAGTAGTAGAGTATAACATATGTAAGTAGTAGAGTATAACATATGTAAGTAGTAGAGTAGAACATATGTAAGTAGTAGAGTAGAACATATATAAGTAGTAGAGTATAACATATGTAAGTAGTAGAGTATAACATATATAAGTAGTAGAGTATAACATATGTAAGTAGTAGAGTATAACATATGTCTCTTATACACATCTTATAAGTAGTAGAGTATAACATATGTAAGTAGTAGAGTATAACATATATAAGTAGGTAGAGTAACATATTAAGTAGTAGAGTATAACATATATAAGTAGTGAGTATAACATATGTAAGTAGTAGAGTATAACATATAGTAGTAGTAGAGTATAACACTATGTAAGTAGTAGAGTATAACATATATAAGTAGTAGAGTATAACAAATAGTAAGTATAGTAGAGTATAACATATATAAGTAGTAGAGTATAACATATAGTAAGTAGTAGAGTATAACATATATAAGTAGTTAGAGTATAACATATGTAAGTAGTAGAGTATAACATATGTAAGTAGTAGAGTATAACATATATAAGTAGTAGAGTATAACATATATAAGTAGTAGAGTAATAACATAGATAAGTAGTAGAGTATAACATATGTAAGTAGTAGAGTATAACATATATAAGTAGTAGAGTATAACATATGTAAGTAGTAGAGTATAACATATGTAAGTAGTAGAGTATAACATATATAAGTAGTAGAGTAGAACATATGTAAGTAGTAGAGTATAACATATATAAGTAGTAGAGTATAACATATAGTAAGTAGTAGAGTATAACATATTAAGTAGTAGAGTATAACATATATAAGTAGTAGAGTATAACATATATAAGTAGTAGAGTATAACATATGTAAGTAGTAGAGTAGAACATATATAAGTAGTAGAGTATAACATATATAAGTAGTAGAGTATAACATATGTAAGTAGTAGAGTATAACATATGATAAGTAGTAGAGTATAACATATGTAAGTAGTAGAGTATAACATATATAAGTAGTAGAGTATAACATATGTAAGTAGTAGAGTATAACATATGTAAGTAGTAGAGTATAACATATGTAAGTAGTAGAGTAGAACATATATAAGTAGTAGAGTATAACATATATAAGTAGTAGAGTATAACATATATAAGTAGTAGAGTATAAACATATAGTAAGTAGTAGAGTATAACATATATAAGTAGTAGAGTATAACATATATAAGTAGTAGAGTATAACATATATAAGTAGTAGAGTATAACATATATAAGTAGTAGAGTATAACATATATAAGTAGTAGAGTATAACATATGTAAGTAGTAGAGTATAACATATGTAAGTAGTAGAGTATAACATATATAAGTAGTAGAGTATAACATATATAAGTAGTAGAGTATAACATATGTAAGTAGTAGAGTATAACATATATAAGTAGTAGAGTATAACATATGTAAGTAGTAGAGTATAACATATGTAAGTAGTAGAGTATAACATATGTAAGTAGTAGAGTATAACATATATAAGTAGTAGAGTATAACATATGTAAGTAGTAGAGTATAACATATAGTAAGTAGTAGAGTATAACATATATAAGTAGTAGAGTAGAACATATATAAGTAGTAGAGTATAACATATTAAGTAGTAGAGTATAACATATATAAGTAGTAGAGTATAACATATATAAGTAGTAGAGTATAACATATATAAGTAGTAGAGTATAACATATATAAGTAGTAGAGTATAACATATGTAAGTAGTAGAGTAGAACATATATAAGTAGTAGAGTATAACATATATAAGTAGTAGAGTATAACATATGTAAGTAGTAGAGTATAACATATGTAAGTAGTAGAGTAGAACATATGATAAGTAGTAGAGTATAACATATATAAGTAGTAGAGTATAACATATGTAAGTAGTAGAGTATAACATATGTAAGTAGTAGAGTATAACATATGTAAGTAGTAGAGTATAACATAAGTAAGTAGTAGAGTATAACATATATAAGTAGTAGAGTAGAACATATGTAAGTAGTAGAGTAGAACATATGTAAGTAGTAGAGTATAACATATATAAGTAGTAGAGTATAACATATGTAAGTAGTAGAGTATAACATATATAAGTAGTAGAGTATAACATATGTAAGTAGTAGAGTATAACATATATAAGTAGTAGAGTATAACATATGTAAGTAGTAGAGTATAACATATGTAAGTAGTAGAGTATAACTATGTAAGTAGTAGAGTATAACATATGTAAGTAGTAGAGTATAACATATGTAAGTAGTAGAGTATAACATATGTAAGTAGTAGAGTAGAACATATGTAAGTAGTAGAGTATAACATATGTAAGTAGTAGAGTATAACATATGTAAGTAGTAGAGTAATAACATATTAAGTAGTAGAGTATAACATATAGTAAGTAGTAGAGTATAACATATGTAAGTAGTAGAGTATAACATATGTAAGTAGTAGAGTATAACATATGTAAGTAGTAGAGTAGAACATATGTAATTAGTAGAGTATAACATATAGTAAGTAGTAGAGTATAACATATGTAAGTAGTAGAGTATAACATATATAAGTAGTAGAGTATAACATATGTAAGTAGTAGAGTATAACATATGTAAGTAGTAGAGTATAACATATGTAGTAGTAGAGTATAACATATAGTAAGTAGTAGAGTAGAACATATATAAGTAGTAGAGTATAACATATGTAAGTAGTAGAGTATAACATATGTAAGTAGTAGAGTATAACATATTATAAGTAGTAGAGTATAACATATATAAGTAGTAGAGTATAACATATGTAAGTAGTAGAGTAGAACATATATAAGTAGTAGAGTAGAACATATGTAAGTAGTAGAGTAGAACATATATAAGTAGTAGAGTAGAACATCTGTAAGGTAGTAGAGTATAACATATGTAAGTAGTAGAGTATAACATATGATAAGTAGTAGAGTATAACATATGTAAGTAGTAGAGTATAACATATATAAGTAGTAGAGTATAACATATATAAGTAGTAGAGTATAACATATGTAAGTAGTAGAGTATAACATATATAAGTAGTAGAGTAGAACATATGTAAGTAGTAGAGTATAACATATGTAAGTAGTAGAGTAGAACATATATAAGTAGTAGAGTATAACATATGTAAGTAGTAGAGTATAACATATATAAGTAGTAGAGTAGAACATATATAAGTAGTAGAGTAGAACATATATAAGTAGTAGAGTATAACATATATAAGTAGTAGAGTAGAACATATATAAGTAGTAGAGTATAACATATATAAGTAGTAGAGTATAACATATATAAGTAGTAGAGTATAACATATATAAGTAGTAGAGTATAACATATATAAGTAGTAGAGTAGAACATATATAAGTAGTAGAGTATAAACATATAGTAAGTAGTAGAGTATAACATATATAAGTAGTAGAGTATAACATATATAAGTAGTAGAGTATAACATATGATAAGTAGTAGAGTATAACATATATAAGTAGTAGAGTATAACATATATAAGTAGTAGAGTATAACATATATAAGTAGTAGAGTAGAACATATATAAGTAGTAGAGTAGAACATATATAAGTAGTAGAGTATAACATATATAAGTAGTAGAGTATAACATATGTAAGTAGTAGAGTATAACATATATAAGTAGTAGAGTAGAACATATATAAGTAGTAGAGTATAACATTATATAAGTAGTAGAGTATAACATATATAAGGTAGTAGAGTATAAACATATATAAGTAGTAGAGTATAACATATATAAGTAGTAGAGTATAACATATATAAGTAGTAGAGTATAACATATAGTAAGTAGTAGAGTATAACATATGTAAGTAGTAGAGTAGAACATATATAAGTAGTAGAGTATAACATATATAAGTAGTAGAGTAGAACATATATAAGTAGTAGAGTATAACATATATAAGTAGTAGAGTATAACATATTAAGTAGTAGAGTATAACATATATAAGTAGTAGAGTATAACATATATAAGTAGTAGAGTATAACATATATAAGTAGTAGAGTAATAACATATATAAGTAGTAGAGTATAACATATGTAAGTAGTAGAGTAGAACATATATAAGTAGTAGAGTATAACATATGTAAGTAGTAGAGTAGAACATATATAAGTAGTAGAGTATAACATATGTAAGTAGTAGAGTATAACATATATAAGTAGTAGAGTAGAACATATGTAAGTAGTAGAGTATAACATATATAAGTAGTAGAGTATAACATATATAAGTAGTAGAGTAGAACATATATAAGTAGTAGAGTATAACATATGTAAGTAGTAGAGTAGAACATATATAAGTAGTAGAGTAGAACATATATAAGTAGTAGAGTATAACATATGTAAGTAGTAGAGTATAACATATATAAGTAGTAGAGTATAACATATATAAGTAGTAGAGTATAACATATATAAGTAGTAGAGTATAACATATATAAGTAGTAGAGTATAACATATATAAGTAGTAGAGTAGAACATATATAAGTAGTAGAGTAGAACATATATAAGTAGTAGAGTATAACATATATAAGTAGTAGAGTATAACATATATAAGTAGTAGAGTATAACATATGTAAGTAGTAGAGTATAACATATGTAAGTAGTAGAGTATAACATATATAAGTAGTAGAGTATAACATATATAAGTAGTAGAGTAGAACATATGTAAGTAGTAGAGTAGAACATATATAAGTAGTAGAGTATAACATATGTAAGTAGTAGAGTAGAACATATATAAGTAGTAGAGTATAACATATGTAAGTAGTAGAGTAGAACATATATAAGTAGTAGAGTATAACATATGTAAGTAGTAGAGTATAACATATATAAGTAGTAGAGTAGAACATATGTAAGTAGTAGAGTAGAACATATGTAAGTAGTAGAGTATAACATATATAAGTAGTAGAGTATAACATATATAAGTAGTAGAGTAGAACATATATAAGTAGTAGAGTATAACATATATAAGTAGTAGAGTATAACATATATAAGTAGTAGAGTATAACATATGTAAGTAGTAGAGTATAACATATATAAGTAGTAGAGTATAACATATATAAGTAGTAGAGTATAACATATGTAAGTAGTAGAGTAGAATATATATAAGTAGTAGAGTATAACATATGTAAGTAGTAGAGTATAACATATATAAGTAGTAGAGTATAACATATATAAGTAGTAGAGTATAACATATGTAAGTAGTAGAGTATAACATATATAAGTAGTAGAGTATAACATATATAAGTAGTAGAGTATAACATATATAAGTAGTAGAGTATAACATATGTAAGTAGTAGAGTATAACATATGTAAGTAGTAGAGTATAACATATATAAGTAGTAGAGTATAACATATATAAGTAGTAGAGTATAACATATATAAGTAGTAGTAGAGTATAACATATATAAGTAGTAGAGTATAACATATATAAGTAGTAGAGTAGAACATATATAAGTAGTAGAGTATAACATATATAAGTAGTAGAGTAGAACATATGTAAGTAGTAGAGTAGAACATATGTAAGTAGTAGAGTATAACATATGTAAGTAGTAGAGTAGAACATATGTAAGTAGTAGAGTATAACATATGTAAGTAGTAGAGTATAACATATGTAAGTAGTAGAGTATAACATATATAAGTAGTAGAGTATAACATATGTAAGTAGTAGAGTATAACATATGTAAGTAGTAGAGTATAACATATGTAAGTAGTAGAGTAGAACATATGTAAGTAGTAGAGTAGAACATATGTAAGTAGTAGAGTAGAACATATGTAAGTAGTAGAGTATAACATATGTAAGTAGTAGAGTAGAACATATGTAAGTAGTAGAGTAGAACATATGTAAGTAGTAGAGTAGAACATATGTAAGTAGTAGAGTAGAACATATGTAAGTAGTAGAGTAGAACATATGTAAGTAGTAGAGTATAACATATGTAAGTAGTAGAGTAGAACATATGTAAGTAGTAGAGTAGAACATATGTAAGTAGTAGAGTATAACATATGTAAGTAGTAGAGTAGAACATATGTAAGTAGTAGAGTAGAACATATGTAAGTAGTAGAGTAGAACATATGTAAGTAGTAGAGTAGAACATATGTAAGTAGTAGAGTAGAACATATGTAAGTAGTAGAGTATAACATATGTAAGTAGTAGAGTAGAACATATGTAAGTAGTAGAGTAGAACATATGTAAGTAGTAGAGTAGAACATATGTAAGTAGTAGAGTATAACATATATAAGTAGTAGAGTATAACATATATAAGTAGTAGAGTAGAACATATGTAAGTAGTAGAGTAGAACATATGTAAGTAGTAGAGTATAACATATGTAAGTAGTAGAGTATAACATATATAAGTAGTAGAGTATAACATATATAAGTAGTAGAGTAGAACATATGTAAGTAGTAGAGTATAACATATATAAGTAGTAGAGTAGAACATATGTAAGTAGTAGAGTATAACATATATAAGTAGTAGAGTATAACATATGTAAGTAGTAGAGTATAACATATATAAGTAGTAGAGTATAACATATGTAAGTAGTAGAGTAGAACATATGTAAGTAGTAGAGTAGAACATATGTAAGTAGTAGAGTAGAACATATGTAAGTAGTAGAGTATAACATATATAAGTAGTAGAGTATAACATATATAAGAGTAGAGTATAACATATATAAGTAGTAGAGTAGAACATATGTAAGTAGTAGAGTATAACATATATAAGTAGTAGAGTATAACATATATAAGTAGTAGAGTAGAACATATGTAAGTAGTAGAGTAGAACATATGTAAGTAGTAGAGTAGAACATATGTAAGTAGTAGAGTAGAACATATGTAAGTAGTAGAGTATAACATATGTAAGTAGTAGAGTATAACATATGTAAGTAGTAGAGTATAACATATGTAAGTAGTAGAGTAGAACATATGTAAGTAGTAGAGTAGAACATATATAAGTAGTAGAGTATAACATATGTAAGTAGTAGAGTATAACATATGTAAGTAGTAGAGTAGAACATATGTAAGTAGTAGAGTAGAACATATGTAAGTAGTAGAGTAGAACATATGTAAGTAGTAGAGTAGAACATATGTAAGTAGTAGAGTATAACATATGTAAGTAGTAGAGTAGAACATATGTAAGTAGTAGAGTATAACATATGTAAGTAGTAGAGTAGAACGTGTGTAAGTAGTAGAGAATAACACGTGTGAGTAGTAGAGTACCACGTATAGTTACACGTGTTGGGTATATGTCGGTAGCTCCATATATATATATATATATATATATATATATATATATATATATATATATATATATATATATATATATATATATATATAAAGACGAATAGTTACTCGCCGCAAGACAAAGTTTTCAATACCCGGGATATTTCTTGGTGCCCATATTAGGTTGGATAGACCGGGTTTCCGAAACCAATTTGAACACCGACTCGGGAGGATTCAAACACGAGATCACCGGGCCTGCAAGCAAGTGTGGTAGTTAGTTAGTTAGTTAGTTAGTTAATTAGTTGGTTGGTTGGTTGGTTGGTTAGTTAGTTAGTTAGTTAGTTAGCTAGCTAGTTAGTTAGTTAGATAGTTATTTAGTTAGTTAGTTAGTTAGTTACTTAGTTAGTTAGTTAGCTTGCTAGCTAGCTAGATAGTTAGTTAGTTGGTTTGTTGGTTGGTTGGTTGGTTAGTTAGTTAGTTAGTTAGTTAGCTAGTTAGTTAGTTAGTTACTAAGTTAGTTAGTTAGATAGCTAGCTAAATAGCTAGTTAGTTAGTTAGTTAGTTAATTAGTTAGTTAGTTAGTTGTTGGTTGGTTGGTTGGTTGGTTAGTTAGTTAGTTAGTTAGATAGATAGTTAGTTAGTTAGCTAGCTAGCTAGTTAGTTAACTAGCTAGTTAGTTAGTTAGTTAGTTAGTTGTTAGTTAGTTAGTTAGTTAGTTAGTTAGTTAGTTGTTAGTTAGTTAGTTAGTTAGTTAGTTAGTCAGTCAGTCAGTCAGTTGGTTGGTTAGTTAGTTAGTTAGTTAGTTGGTTGGTTGGTTGGTTGGTTAGTTAGTTAGTTAGTTAGCTATCTAGCTATCTAGATAGTTAGTTAATTAGTTAGCTAGCTAGCTAGATAGTTAGTTAGTTAGTTAGTTAGTTAGTTAGTTAGTTAGTCACGGTTCCAACTTCACGGCAACGGGTCGTCCCCATTATGCTCGTTCCTGTGCCAGTGAATATCACACAAATTGCTCACCACTACCCAATGTGAAAAGTGGAACAGACAGGAGTCTCGGCAAGCCAACAGCCCGCACAGGTACACTGTGCATAATGCCGCCTCCAGAATGCCAACACAAGAGCCCTCCACTAAAAATATAGTTCATCGTCGATGGAATCTTCAGTCACCAGAAATACTTCATTGACCCTGGTTTTATCCCATATGGCTAGGTCTCTTTCCGCAGGGTGGCCCGCCGAAAGCGCCTCATAAAGCACGAACTCCGTAGCTCCAGCGACGACTAACCAGGAGTTTCCTAAAAATGCACCTGTAAACCGAAAAGCCAAACCAGTCAATTCAGCAAACGCCAGCCGCCATCGTTCCAAACATGCAGTTCACGCTACAAACAACCGAGGGCAGATGTAAAAGCATTCCACACGAAATGCGAAGCTCACAGTGTCGCGCCACGCACTCACTCAGTACCAGAGCTTCGGAACCATGCACTACCAGTGCAACATGAAGAAAATGGGAAGGCTAGTGTGGCAGACAGCAGGCACGTGTGGTAGACAGTAGTAAAGTGTGGTACAAGGCAGGCAAGTGTGGTAGACAGTAGTAAAGTGTGGTAGACAGCAGGCAAGTGTGGTAGACAGTAGTAAAGTGTGGTAGACAGTAGTAAAGTGTGGTAGACAGTAGTAAAGTGTGGTAGACAGCAGGCAAGTGTGGTAGACATCAGGAAAGTGTGGTAGACAGCAGGAAAGTGTGGTATACAGCAGGCAAGTGTGGTAGACAGTAGTAAACTGTGGTAGACAGCAGACAAGTTTGGTATACAGTAGTAAAGTGTGGTAGACAGCTGGCAAGTGTGGTAGACAGTAGTAAAGTGTGGTAGACAGTAGTAAAGTGTGGTAGACAGTAGTAAAGTGTGGTAGACAGTAGTAAAGTGTGGTAGACAGTAGTAAAGTGTGGTAGACAGTAGTAAAGTGTGGTAGACAGTAGTAAAGTGTGGTAGACAGTAGTAAAGTGTGGTAGACAGTAGTAAAGTGTGGTAGACAGTAGTAAAGTGTGGTATACAGTAGTAAAGTGTGGTAGACAGTAGTAAAGTGTGGTAGACAGTAGTAAAGTGTGGTAGACAGTAGTAAAGTGTGGTAGACAGTAGTAAAGTGTGGTAGACAGTAGTAAAGTGTGGTAGACAGTAGTAAAGTGTGGTAGACAGTAGTAAAGTGTGGTAGACAGTAGTAAAGTGTGGTAGACAGTAGTAAAGTGTGGTAGACAGCAGGAAAGTGTGGTAGACAGTAGTAAAGTGTGGTAGACAGTAGTAAAGTGTGGTAGACAGTAGTAAAGTGTGGTAGACAGTAGTAAAGTGTGGTAGACAGTAGTAAAGTGTGGTAGACAGTAGTAAAGTGTGGTAGACAGTAGTAAAGTGTGGTAGACAGTAGTAAAGTGTGGTAGACAGTAGTAAAGTGTGGTAGACGTAGTAAAGTGTGGTAGACAGTAGTAAAGTGTGGTAGACAGTAGTAAAGTGTGGTAGACAGTAGTAAAGTGTGGTAGACAGTAGTAAAGTGTGGTAGACAGTAGTAAAGTGTGGTAGACAGTAGTAAAGTGTGGTAGACAGTAGGAAAGTGTGGTAGACAGTAGGAAAGTGTGGTAGACAGTAGGAAAGTGTGGTAGACAGCAGGAAAGTGTGGTAGACAGTAGGAAAGTGTAGCAGACAGTAGGAAAGTGTGGTGGACAGTAGGAAAGTGTGGTAGACAGTAGTAAAGTGTGGTAGACAGTAGTAAAGTGTGGTAGACAGTAGTAAAGGTGTGGTAGACAGTAGTAAAGTGTGGTAGACAGTAGTAAAGTGTGGTAGACAGTAGTAAAGTGTGGTAGACAGTAGTAAAGTGTGGTAGACAGTAGTAAAGTGTGGTAGACAGTAGTAAAGTGTGGTAGACAGTAGTAAAGTGTGGTAGACAGTAGTAAAGTGTGGTAGACAGTAGTAAAGTGTGGTAGACAGTAGTAAAGTGTGGTAGACAGTAGTAAAGTGTGGTAGACAGTAGTAAAGTGTGGTAGACAGTAGTAAAGTGTGGTAGACAGTAGTAAAGTGTGGTAGACAGTAGTAAAGTGTGGTAGACAGTAGTAAAGTGTGGTAGACAGTAGTAAACGTGTGGTAGACAGTAGTAAAGTGTGGTAGACAGTAGTAAAGTGTGGTAGACAGTAGTAAAGTGTGGTAGACAGTAGTAAAGTGTGGTAGACAGTAGTAAAGTGTGGTAGACAGTAGTAAAGTGTGGTAGACAGTAGTAAAGTGTGGTAGACAGTAGTAAAGTGTGGTAGACAGTAGTAAAGTGTGGTAGACAGTAGTAAAGTGTGGTAGACAGTAGTAAAGTGTGGTAGACAGTAGTAAAGTGTGGTAGACAGTAGTAAAGTGTGGTAGACAGTAGTAAAGTGTGGTAGACAGTAGTAAAGTGTGGTAGACAGTAGTAAAGTGTGGTAGACAGTAGTAAAGTGTGGTAGACAGTAGTAAAGTGTGGTAGACAGTAGTAAAGTGTGGTAGACAGTAGTAAAGTGTGGTAGACAGTAGTAAACTGTGGTAGACAGTAGTAAAGTGTGGTAGACAGTAGTAAAGTGTGGTAGACAGTAGTAAAGTGTGGTAGACAGTAGTAAAGTGTGGTAGACAGTAGTAAAGTGTGGTAGACAGTAGTAAAGTGTGGTAGACAGTAGTAAACTGTGGTAGACAGTAGTAAAGTGTGGTAGACAGTAGTAAAGTGTGGTAGACAGTAGTAAAGTGTGGTAGACAGTAGTAAAGTGTGGTAGACAGTAGTAAAGTGTGGTAGACAGTAGTAAACTGTGGTAGACAGTAGTAAAGTGTGGTAGACAGTAGTAAACTGTGGTAGACAGTAGTAAACTGTGGTAGACAGTAGTAAAGTGTGGTAGACAGTAGTAAAGTGTGGTAGACAGTAGTAAAGTGTGGTAGACAGTAGTAAAGTGTGGTAGACAGTAGTAAAGTGTGGTAGACAGTAGTAAAGTGTGGTAGACAGTAGTAAAGTGTGGTAGACAGTAGTAAAGTGTGGTAGACAGTAGTAAAGTGTGGTAGACAGTAGTAAACGTGTGGTAGACAGTAGTAAAGTGTGGTAGACAGTAGTAAAGTGTGGTAGACAGTAGTAAAGTGTGGTAGACAGTAGTAAACTGTGGTAGACAGTAGTAAAGTGTGGTAGACAGTAGTAAAGTGTGGTAGACAGTAGTAAAGTGTGGTAGACAGTAGTAAAGTGTGGTAGACAGTAGTAAAGTGTGGTAGACAGTAGTAAACTGTGGTAGACAGTAGTAAAGTGTGGTAGACAGTAGTAAATTGTGGTAGACAGTAGTAAAGTGTGGTAGACAGTAGTAAACTGTGGTAGACAGTAGTAAAGTGTGGTAGACAGTAGTAAAGTGTGGTAGACAGTAGTAAAGTGTGGTAGACAGTAGTAAAGTGTGGTAGACAGTAGTAAAGTGTGGTAGACAGTAGTAAAGTGTGGTAGACAGTAGTAAAGTGTGGTAGACAGTAGTAAAGTGTGGTAGACAGTAGTAAAGTGTGGTAGACAGTAGTAAAGTGTGGTAGACAGTAGTAAAGTGTGGTAGACAGTAGTAAAGTGTGGTAGACAGTAGTAAAGTGTGGTAGACAGTAGTAAAGTGTGGTAGACAGTAGTAAAGTGTGGTAGACAGTAGTAAAGTGTGGTAGACAGTAGTAAAGTGTGGTAGACAGTAGTAAAGTGTGGTAGACAGTAGTAAAGTGTGGTAGACAGTAGTAAAGTGTGGTAGACAGTAGTAAAGTGTGGTAGACAGTAGTAAAGTGTGGTAGACAGTAGTAAAGTGTGGTAGACAGTAGTAAAGTGTGGTAGACAGTAGTAAAGTGTGGTAGACAGTAGTAAAGTGTGGTAGACAGTAGTAAAGTGTGGTAGACAGTAGTAAAGTGTGGTAGACAGTAGTAAAGTGTGGTAGACAGTAGTAAAGTGTGGTAGACAGTAGTAAAGTGTGGTAGACAGTAGTAAAGTGTGGTAGACAGTAGTAAGTGTGGTAGACAGTAGTAAAGTGTGGTAGGACAGTAGTAAAGTGTGGTAGACAGTAGTAAAGTGTGGTAGACAGTAGTAAAGTGTGGTAGACAGTAGTAAAGTGTGGTAGACAGTAGTAAAGTGTGGTAGACAGTAGTAAAGTGTGGTAGACAGTAGTAAAGTGTGGTAGACAGTAGTAAAGTGTGGTAGACAGTAGTAAAGTGTGGTAGACAGTAGTAAAGTGTGGTAGACAGTAGTAAATGTGGTAGACAGTAGTAAAGTGTGGTAGACAGTAGTAAAGTGTGGTAGACAGTAGTAAAGTGTGGTAGACAGTAGTAAAGTGTGGTAGACAGTAGTAAAGTGTGGTAGACAGTAGTAAAGTGTGGTAGACAGTAGTAAAGTGTGGTAGACAGTAGTAAAAGTGTGGTAGGACAGTAGTAAAGTGTGGTAGACAGTAGTAAAGTGTGGTAGACAGTAGTAAAGTGTGGTAGACAGTAGTAAAGTGTGGTAGACAGTAGTAAGTGTGGTAGACAGTAGTAAAGTGTGGTAGACAGTAGTAAAGTGTGGTAGACAGCAGGCAAGTGTGGTAGACAGTAGTAAAGTGTGGTAGACAGTAGGAAAGTGTGGTAGACAGTAGTAAAGTGTGGTAGACAGCAGGAAAGTGTGGTAGACAGTAGTAAAGTGTGGTAGACAGTAGTAAAGTGTGGTAGACAGTAGTAAAGTGTGGTAGACAGTAGTAAAGTGTGGTAGACAGCAGGCAAGTGTGGTAGACAGTAGTAAAGTGTGGTAGACAGTAGTAAAGTGTGGTAGACAGTAGTAAAGTGTGGTAGACAGCAGGAAAGTGTGGTAGACAGTAGTAAAGTGTGGTAGACAGTAGGAAAGTGTGGTAGACAGTAGTAAAGTGTGGTAGACAGTAGGAAAGTGTGGTAGACAGTAGGAAAGTGTGGTAGACAGTAGTAAAGTGTGGTAGACAGTAGTAAAGTGTGGTATACAGTAGGAAAGTGTGGTAGACAGTAGTAAAGTGTGGTAGACAGTAGGAAAGTGTGGTAGACAGTAGGAAAGTGTGGTAGACAGCAGGAAAGTGTGGTAGACAGCAGGAAAGTGTGGTAGACAGTAGGAAAGTGTGGTAGACAGTAGGAAAGTGTGGTAGACAGTAGGAAAGTGTGGTAGACAGCAGGCAAGTGTGGTAGACAGCAGGAAAGTGTGGTAGACAGTAGTAAAGTGTGGTAGACAGTAGGAAAGTGTGGTAGACAGTAGTAAAGTGTGGTAGACAGTAGTAAAGTGTGGTAGACAGTAGTAAAGTGTGGTAAGACAGCAGGCAAGTGTGGTAGACAGTAGTAAAGTGTGGTAGACAGCAGGAAAGTGTGGTAGACAGTAGGAAAGTGTGGTAGACAGCAGGAAAGTGTGGTAGACAGCAGGAAAGTGTGGTAGACAGCAGGAAAGTGTGGTAGACAGCAGGCAAGTGTGGTAGACAGCAGGAAAGTGTGGTAGACAGCAGGCAAGTGTCGTAGACCGTAGGAAAGTGTGGTAGACAGTAGGAAAGTGTGGTAGACAGTAGTAAAGTGTGGTAGACAGTAGGAAAGTGTGGTAGACAGTAGTAAAGTGTGGTAGACAGTAGTAAAGTGTGGTAGACAGTAGTAAAGTGTGGTAGACAGTAGTAAAGTGTGGTAGACAGTAGTAAAGTGTGGTAGACAGCAGGAAAGTGTGGTAGACAGCAGGCAAGTGTCGTAGACCGTAGGAAAGTGTGGTAGACAGTAGTAAAGTGTGGTAGACAGTAGTAAAGTGTGGTAGACAGTAGGAAAGTGTGGTAGACAGTAGTAAAGTGTGGTAGACAGTAGTAAAGTGTGGTAGACAGTAGTAAAGTGTGGTAGACAGTAGTAAAGTGTGGTAGACAGTAGTAAAGTGTGGTAGTCAGTAGAAAAGTGTGGTAGACAGTAGGAAAGTGTGGTAGACAGCAGGCAAGTGTGATAGACATTAGGAAAGTGTGGTAGACAGCATGCAAGTGTGGTAGACAGTAGGAAAGTGTGGTAGACAGTAGGAAAGTGTGGTAGACAATAGGAAATTGTGGTAGACAGTAGGAAATTGTAGTAGACAGTAGGAAAGTGTGGTAGACAGTAGAAAGGTGTGGTAGACAATAGGAAATTGTGGTAGACAGTAGGAAATTGTGGTAGACAGTAGGAAAGTGTGGTACACAGCATGCAAGTGTGGTTGACAGTAGGAAAGTGTGGTAGACAGTAGTAAAGTGTGGTAGACAGTAGGAAAGTGTGGTAGACAGTAGTAAAGTGTGGTAGACAGTAGGAAAGTTTGGTAGACAGTAGGAAAGTGTGGTAGACAGTAGGATAGTGTGGTAGACAGCAAGGAATTGCCTTGGAGACAGACAGACAGACAGACAGACAGACAGAAAAACAGACAGACAGACAGACAGACAGACAGACAGACAGACATTTCTGAACGGCCAGCGCCTCCTACACGGAGTGATTTGCGTCCAAATCGCCCGCGGCTGATCTCAAACCGTCGGCTCAGTAAGTCGGGGAATATTAAGAGACAGTTTCACAATCACCTAGCGCCGTACATCACAGACAGTGTTGACTGCAATATCCCGTAAAAGACATACAACTAACTTTCAGTGCAAACATTAGAACACATAAATAAACATATATGAAAAAATGTATTAAAAATCGAGAGGATCGACTTCATTGCACTAGGTTTGACCCATATGGCTCGGTCACCAACTCCGTAGCTCCAGGGAAGTCTCCGAGAAATAGTGCAGTCGTGAACCGAAAGACGTAGAACTGGAATCGAACCCACAACATTCGGAACTCGAGGCAGAAGACTTGACCACTTGGTTACGGAACAGAACCTAATTAATAATATATAAAAGTCACAACAGCTTTGTCTACCATCAATGGACAAACAATTACAATAATACAACAGTAAAGATAAACAATATGGAAATGAAGACAGCCTGGCAGAGATAGTTATCTGAACACACTTTTTATATTTTATGGTAGATATTTCTGTTTGGAGTCTTGTCGGCGCAACAATACACGGAGATAAGCGTGGCCCAAGGGGGCTCGGCAAGTAGGGAGGGGAGATATGATGTGGTATTGTGAGCTTTCCCATGGGGACAGTACGCGTAGTGATACTCTCAAAGTAGTGCAACAATATTAACAAAGTTAAGTAAATCCCCATGGAGTATTTATTTATGCGTTTGTTGGAGAGCTATCATCATCATCATCTCATCATCATCATCATCATCATCATCATCATCATCATCATCATCATCATGTACCATCGATAGTGGTTGACAATATCACACAAATTTTCCTCACTCTTTGCTTTCCCCTTGCTCTTTCCTCCCTTCAAGTTTTGCAATTGTCGTGTTATTTCACTTGATAACTTGTCCAGAACATCTGGACTGCCCACGTATAATTCCGCTGATCAATGTACGGTTTTCACTTGTGTTTCGACGGACTGTCTGGTGTGATTTCTGTCCCAACAAAATATTTTTTGCGTTGTTTCATTGTCCATGTTTTATATGCACGCCTGCTCTGTGGAGATGGAGTTAAGGATGCAATTCATAATCCCACGTACCGCGTTCCAAACACAACTGCGGGCGATTTGGAAACAGACCAGCCTTGCGTTAGTTTCTATGCATTGGTATAAGTGTCGGTCGTTGAGAAAACAATGGCAAACTACTAAATGTAAACTTAGCCCAGAAATCACAAACAGCCAAAAAATGCCAGAGTTTACTGCTACGTCCTGTAAAGGATATGCAACTAACTTTTTCATATGGTAAGACTCTATTTCGCTGCAAGTTACAGCTGTTTAGTGCTATAGTTTCTTAAAGCAAGTGAAACACTCATATACGCTACTACTTACATATGTTTAGCTTCACGAAAAATTATTCCGAATGTAAAGATCTGAATGGTCACAAGTTGCAGATAATTGGGTCATTGATGAATTAACGCGGGTAAACGTCGGGACTCGATCAGTCGATCACAGTAGTAAAACCTGGGGAGTCACTTCAGGGCTCTTCTGGGAAACATGATCTTTAGGATTTGGTGTACTATCCAGCTCAACGGGACAATTTGGAGATCAATTAGAAATACTGTCATTCTTTGATATTCGCCAGGGAGTGTAAGACAAGAAGACTAGTTTTACAGATAGACTAAATAAGGTGAAATAGCCAAGGATGTGAAATATCAATTAGGGGGGGGGGGGGGGGGGGGGCTCAATGATTATGAGAGGTAAGAGACCAAAAGAGATGAATCATAATGGGTTGTGAGTGACTAAGACAGCAGAAAAACCACAGAAGAGGATAATTACCAGGGATTAAGGATGTTCAAGAGAGGAAAAAATAACACTTAAAGGTAAATGCCTGAGAGATGAAATACCAAGACAGTGAATGGTCAAAGGGGAAAAAATTACCACAAAAGAGTGAAAGACAGTAACAAAAGATACTGAGTATTCCATATAGATGAAAAACCATTGAAAATTAAAATGTAAATGGCGAATGCATGTAGAGAGAAAAGACCACTTAAATAATGGTGACTGGTCTTCTTATTAAGCTATGCATGCGTGTGTGATCTCCTGTACTGGTGGTAAAAGGCGACTAAAGAGGGTTGACCTGTGACTGGCAATCTCATATCGTAGAAAACAAATAGCCAAAATAAACCAACCATAAACTGACCTACAAAGGCATGTATGGTTATAAGCCTATACTCTACTAGAAGTCTCAAGGGCACGAGAAGACCATTTACCTCATACGCATGACAGCTCTTGAAAGGGTCCTTATATGTTTAGCTCTGTGAAGAATTCTTCCGGATTTAAAGACCTGATGGTCACAGGTTGCAGATAAGTAGGTCATAGATGAATTAACGCAGACAAACGTCGGAACTTGTTAACAGTATAAAATCCGAAGGGTATACATTCATGATAATAATTCCCACGAAAGAAACGCTTCTTTCGCTGTCCTGAGAAATGTATGTGTTCCTTTTCAAATAAGCATCTTAGAGGCCTACGTGGCCGAAAGTATTACAGAGCATGCGCTTTATCTTCCAGTGCTCTGATGGCTGAGTAGTTTGTTCAACCCCTACAACGGTCAGGTGGACTTAAATGTTCATTTATCGCCTTTGACTTGGGATGTCAAATTACAAGTACCTCAGAAGTCGGAGTCTGTTCGCTTGATGGCGTGCGACACTGGTAACCAGGAAAGTTAACATCAAAGTACTGTGAACTTTCTAGTAGTAGCAACTACATATAGATATAGCCAGACTACGCTTGAGTTTAATGCAAGTGGACCACACACAAAAATAAGCATCATGTAAAATAATACACTTGTACCATCTTTCAGAGATCTTGTAAAGTCCTTAGGAATAGAATAACCATTTTTATTTAAAAACGCTAAACAAGTTATATGCCAATATGCCTTCTTCATCAGAGTCAAACATATTTCCTTTGAGCTTTTTTTTGCTTCTCATATTTGAGGATAGACAAAAAGTCTGATGAAATCAAATTCGGAGAACAGCATGACTGAGGGAGGATCAATATTTAAATTCTTGGCTGCTAACTTCACAAGCAGTGTTTTGTGAGAGGGTGCGTTGTCCTGAAGCAAAGGTAGATGTTGAGTACGTGCTAATGCCTCTATTTCTGGCTACTATCTATTTTTAGTTTCGGAAGACGACCTACATAGCACTGTCAATTAAACGCCTTGTCACAAGCGTATACGATTTCAATAGGAAAACGTTGGCGTCCCAAAAGCAGTCAGCATCACTTTTCTTGCAGATATAAATGATCTCGGCTTGGCAGGTCTCGGAGTGCCCGAGTTATTTTTTAAAATTGCATGCAAGGCTTGTTAGACTGAGGGGGGGGGGGGGGGGGGGAGTGCCATAATAGTGAACTCAAGACTTCTATTGTTACAATGATCGTCACGTTGTAGTTGGCAATGTAGCTGGCAACAATTAATAGCAGTTTACCCTCGTTTGCATCTGTTCACTTGTCAACAGGCACGGAACCGATAGACACAAACCGTTAGCAGAAACCTGCTGTGGGTGTGTGATATTAAAGGGTATCACAGGTGTAGACCTGAATTCACGGAGTAATAAGTGGCTAGTCTTCTCATCACTTAGCGAGACGACGAATGCAGCAGTCGAACTCTCGTCCACCCGCGCGCATAATATCATCAGCGCAGTTCCCTGTCTACTAAGCTAACGAGTCAACTGTCGGAAACGAGAAGTATGGCTATCCTCGCTTCAGAGGTCACAGATTGTGAGCATTGTGTGGATATTTTGCCCTGGCCATGCGGGTGTACGAGGGAATGAACAGGCTGATAGGCTAGCAGGGAATGCACCTCTTGGTGGTAGATTGTTTATGGGCAAGGGGGAGGTAGTCGAGCGCCTGTGGGACCAGGTGGAGAAGGTGGGGGAACAGATTGAGAACATGCATGTGGAAAGAATGAGATTGCGGGAGATCGGCAGTGGTTCTGGAAAAATCTCAAAACTTTGGGAAGACAAGGAGAACTTTCAATCAGATAGCGGTGGGAAAGATTAGTAATAGGACTCTTCCCTGACTGTTGAACGAGGGGATGGAGCGCGTATGGGAATGTCCTGAGTGCAATAATGTCGGCTCTTAGCTCAACTCACATCAACAACCCAAGAAGTACCTGTTATTAATCTATTATGTTTTCCAAATTCTAACTGCTACTAAACAAATAACATGTTATGTGCAAGACGTTGCTATCAACCCCAGGCTGATATTCTAGGTAATTTTATGTTCAGTAGTGTGCCATGATTTTCTGAACGAGAAGTGAACGAACGTTGTTAAGTCCAGATAACCAGCATAGGTGCTGATTCCTCTACCCTGCTAGATCGCTCTTATCCTTTATGTGAATGTAGCATGCACAATTTATCAACGAATTATAAGTTATTGGAAGGAGTGAATGTAAGACGGGCCTGCGAGTCCAACTTGCGACCCTGTACAAATAAAGTTTGTTCGTTCGGTTGCAAACATAATCCCGATAGTTCAGTCTACGGAGGGAAGCAGATGACAAGACCTGAAGCGTGCGGTAATCTTATTTACAATGCACAGTCTCAGATCTTTGGTGGTTTAGGGGGTCTCCAACACCGCCCCTACTCACAGTGCCTGCCAGCGTACAATGTTGCCGAAGTACTCAAGCAAGCAGTGCTTCCGGGCGGGGTAGACGGTGGGCCGTGAGCCAGCGCATGTTTCTCTGCGGCTAACACTTGACATAGCGCTCACTTCTACTTGTGGTAAATCGCGTTATACTCCTGCCACTTAACGGCGAATGAAAAATGGGAGCTATACGATCTCAGAGGACATTGATACAAGGATAATGGTGAGTGTGTCGGCGGAGGGGGTGAAGGTGAATGTGATGACGGGCAATTGATTTCTTGTAGTGGATATCTTAGTGGAAGTGATAAATGCCGTGTAACGACCTACAGCTGCGTGATGTGTGGTTGTCATTTGTGGTGGTGATATGTTCTTTCGTTAGATTGAGGGAGGGAGAGAGTGAGAGAGAGAGTAAATATTTCTGATGTGTAATTATGAAGTTAAACTTCGGCGTGACTGAAAGGATAGGATCGCTCTCTTGTGGTGGTGATACATGCTGTCTTTCGTGAGGAAGGAAGAAAGAGACGGAGAGAGAGAGAGAGAGAGAAGAGAGAGAGAGAGAGAGAGAGAGAGAGAGAGAGACGGAGAGAGAGAGAGTCAATAATTAAATGGTGACGAGTAGGTAGGTATAAAGCCGTTAGACATCGGCGCAGCAGAAAGTATAAGATCACTCGCCCGTGGTGGTGATACATTCTGTTTTTCGTGAGGAAGGGAGAAAGAGACGGAGAGAGAGAGAGAGAGAGAGAGAGAGAGAGAGAGAGAGAGACGGAGAGAGAGAGAGAAAAAGAGAGAGAGACGGTGAGAGAGAGAAAGCGAGAGAGAAAGAGAGAGAAAGAGAGAGAGAAAGAGAAAGAGAGAGAGACGGTGAGAGAGAGAAAGCGAGAGAGAGATAGAGAGAGTGAGAGAGAGAAAGAGACGGTGAGAGAGAAAAAGAGAGAGAGAAAGACAGAGAGAAAGGGAGAGAGAGAGAGAGAGAGAGAGAGAGAGAGAGAGGAGAGAGAGAGAGAAAGAAAGACGGTGAGAGAGAGAAAGAGAGAGAGACAGATAGAGACAGAGAGTATGTAATTAAATGGTGACGAGTAGGTATAAAATAGGTGTCGAAGAGGCCGAAAGTATTAGAGCGTTTTAGCCCTTAAACTCCCGGAGTGCTGACGTGAGCTAGGGTCCTCTAAACCAGCATTCATTTGTAATTAAACGTTGACTTCTCCTTCAGAAAGTCATGGTAAACCACTGAACATAAAATTGACTAGAAAATTAATCTGAGGTTGATTGCAACGTCCAGCAAAGGACTTTAATAGAGTTTTAGTTATAAAGTAACAAAAGCTGTGTAGAATGGTATCTGAGTGACCCGGTGAGAACCTATAAAGTAACACTAGATGATTAGAATGGTAACTGAGTGACCAGGTGAGAAACTATAAAATGGATCTTGAGATTTTACCGGACATTTTCAAGACTCTTCTGTCTGTGATTATTTTAACCTGGCCGTTGGACCTGATGAGGAAAACGGATTTCAAGTGATTTATCTGCCCATTGCATGTCCCTTGAGTACCCCAGTGTCTTGACAGTGTCCCAGCTCGGCGCTGCCATGGAAACGAGAAAGCCAAAGGACGCGAGAGTGAGCGAACAGTGCCAGAGCAGGAGAAGCGAGGAGGGCCCATTCAACAAGTGTCTATCATGCTTTCGTGGAATTGATGGGAGCTTGGGTAATATTTCCTACGCTGGGTTTAACACCGGCGGCCCCCAAGCAACTGGTGTCGATGTTCTCCGAGTAGAAGAAACACATGCGACCTGTAAACATATTGATGGAGCACTGCGCTGCTGTAAATACGACGCCGCGTTTGTCGGAGGTGAGGCGCCAGCGGGTGATAGCAGCTTTGGTGTAACAGGTAAGAAAGCTTACATGCGATCTCCTCCGGAGAAATCTCGTGAACTAAGACTAAGACCACAAGTCGGAAATAATGAAATAACATTTACAAAAGGTTTGACGAGAGAAAATCGCTATTCCGAGTGGCCTGTCAAGTCGGGGGATAAATCATATGTTTGTGGTGATTATTTATTCTGGTCTTCGGAGAATTCTACGCTTCTATTCGAGAGCAGCATTTCTGCGGTAAGTACACGCTTTAGAAATCCACGTGATCCTGATTTTGTAGCGGCATCGCATTCTTGCAGCTGTCATATTATCGTCTTAGATCAGGATGAAGATACTGACGTGGTAAAAAGTAACTCATTACAACACGTAGACGATGATGGGAAGCAAACGCTATCTCATGAATTAAGTAGATTTGTTAAGGCGCCGGTTTTCCTTCCGAATACTGCTACCTCAAAGTCTAACTATGAGAAAATTGCACATATTTCATCTGTAGTTTGTCGTGGAAAACCAGTGGGCTGTTCCTTGTTGCCGCCTTCCTGCGATGTGCACTCACTATTAAGACGACATGATAATGCTGTTTCGGGTAATTTATTCAACGTGCGTTTCCGTTTCATACCTGCGCCAGAAACGACAATGAAGCCTGCCAAGGTTGGTCAGCTGACGCCAATCAACTATCGATCACGGCCGATCGATCGATCAGAATGTGGCAGCGCGGGGGTCCAAGTGGTACCCACGGCGCAGCAAGCCTGGCTTTGTGGTAGAGACGGTGGGGTGTTGGCCGTTGGTGACGGGTTCAGTGACAGCGATCAGGGTGAGGGTGTTGTCAGCCCGGTGATTGCCACGAAATGCAACACAACGGCCGCCTGTTGCAACAGCCACGCAACATCGCCAGACACGATAACAAAAACCACACGACCTGGCACAGTACAGCGAATAGGAGCCGGGTCAAATTCTCCGCGTGAAAGCCAACTACCCAAAGGTGATTATGTTTCAGACAGCCATCAGGGAAAAGTTCCCACACACATTACGACCTTTCGATTTGAATGTACTCATGTGGAAGAACAAGTTAATGACAAAAGCTCAAAGTCAATAGATGAATGGAAAACCCATATTCCTACCGGCAGTAACATTGAAGGCCCATTTATTGCTTCTTTTGACATCAACCAGAAAGTCGATAATGCGAATGAGCTACAGGATTCTGCCACAGGTTTTCATGAAGAGGTTATTCAAAGAAGTCATTCACCATTTAACGCGTCCCTTGATTGTGATATACTGTCATATACTTCTAAGCTAGGTTTTGGGGAACAGAGCGGCAGGCGCGGGCGGAACACCACGAGAACGTACTCATATGAAGGCAGTAATTGTGAAAGAACGTTGAATGGAGACAGGTCTCTGAAAGATACCTCAACAATACACCAATCGGACAGTTTAACTGACATGAGTATCAAGGACGCTAGGCAGTCGACTGTCTACGCCAACTTTGTTCACGACAGTAAGTCCCTCTCACCTACAGAGGATCGAGACAAACAAACCTGTTTGGCTGGCAACACGGAACAAATTCTTGGTGTCAACCATTTAGTCTTTCGCCAAAACAGATTATCTCATCAGTATTTAAATAGCGCAATAACCGGGCAAAGCTATCCGGATTTTCTCCCAGAGGCTGGGCAAGGATATCTGGACTTTCTCCCAGAGGCTGGGCAAGGTTATCCATACTTCTTCACGGATACAGGATTAATTACTTGTCCTGATTATCAGTTTCATTCCAATATGATTTTTACGGCGACGGCAACTAAAGAGACAAGTTTTACAGAGAAGCCTCAGTCTTGTGAGCCTGGTCCCCAGCCCTTACTTGGGCAGCACTATTACAACAGAAACACAGTGTTCACTCCAGTATCTCGAGAATCACATGTCGCATCTAGCCAGACCAGCAGGCAGTCTGAAGACACGAGCTTCAGCGCGTTTCCAACCAACGCCATCCTCAAACAAGCTAACACGGGGGACAACGATCTTGACCTTATGTGTTTTCCTCAGTTCACCCAGCTTCCTTGCTCCCAACACAGGTCATATCCGTTGACGTTACCTCATCGACATGAACAGCAGCACAGTTTTCAGCAGCATGCCGAACAGCAGCAGCTTCTCAGCCATCTTCATCCCACATATCGAGATAACAGGCAGCAACAGCACCAAATTCAACAGAGACCGTTTGGTCGTGGTAGCATAGCCAGCTCTGTCTTGTTCCTACGGCGAATCAACTGTGGTCCAGGGTACATCGGCATTTCTCCGGTGTCTTTGCTCTGGGCGTTTCTATCTGTCCTCGTGGCTGGTACAAGTCTGCTGAGTTTCCTAACACCTTACTGGACTGCCCATCCGGACCACGTCCACTCTTTCGGTTTATTTAACCTGTGCGTCAGAGACCAAAGATATTCTCACCCAAGGCCTCTGTGCATGAACTTCGGACTGCAGAACCAATACACGAGCTCTGTTTTCATTGCTGCTGCTAACAGATCGGAAGGTGTCGACATAGTGACATCATCTGTTGATATAGCGAAGATACCCTCCGGGGCTTGGCAAGCTGCCTGCTTACTTTATGGCGCGGGTGTCTGTGTTCAAATCCTTGGTGCTCTCGTATCGCTGGTTGTGCTAGCTCTGGGCGAGCCATGGCATCACAGAATTGCTCTCATCAATGGATACATGCAGACAGTAGGAGGTAAGAGTGTGTTTTCTGGTGTACCTATGTTGTTGTTGCTCCTGGGTCTCCATCTTCTAATCTTCTGATAGTCTAAACCGTGTGGTGTTGGTGATCATGTCTGTCCACAGCCGTCTGTTGTCCCTTGGTCTAGTAAACAGAAATTGTACCACTGAGAACACTGAGAAATGGTTTGAAATGCAAAATTTTAAATGTGCATGAAGCATGATGTGATCGACATTTAATTTGCGTTAGCGACGAAAGAAGCACGTACCATGTGATGTACACATGGAAACATAATACTGTTAAGCTATAGACAGAACAAGGAGGTCTGGTACCCCAGCAGATACATTTGCCTGGCAGCTGGATAGCCATTGGTTCAAATCGCCTTAGAGGGTGGCGAGTGTTTAATGTGTCTACATGGCTCTGGGGTCGACCCAGCCTATAAACTAGGTAATAGACAATTCTCTGCGACTGTATCTCCGTGCTGAAGTGGTGAAACTATTTACCTCTCGCTCTGAAGGTCGTGGTTCGTGACTTCGTGATTCCGTCCACCCTTGGTGGTCGTCGATAGAGCTATAGAGTCGTGCTTTTTGCAACACTCTCGGCATGCGCAAGCCACTCTGGTGAGAGAAACCGAGCCACCTGGAATAAAACCCGGTGCAATGATGTCCAGTCCTTTGTCTTTAAGCCTTATAATGCAAGAAAATAACGCAGTCATTGCCCACGAGGATTCATAACCACTGTCACGTAGTAGGTTCTTTACAGAACATCGCTCTCAACACCGGTAGCCGATCAGATTCTTGATCCGTTGCCATATCCTCTTCCTTTGTGCATTTTCATCCCGAGTGTGTTTTATACGTCCTGCGACTATCGTCATGTTGGCCGACCATTGCCAGAAACCATGCCTTCAATTATTGTTCTTTGGGATTTTAATTATGACACCATGCCGTCTTGACAAACTATAGTTTGTAAAATGGAATTATACCTCTCCATAGAACCAAGCCTGGACTGACTTTAGAGACCACGTGTTTCCCATGCAGCATGATCCCTCTCATGGCCTACCTAGTTTACTCCAGATTAAAGGTAACATCAATAAAAGCTACAGAAGCTGCCGGATCATATTTCAGTTGATTAATAACCAAAATAAAAACAAGCACTAGTTTAGTAGCTTCAAACGGGCAGGTTAAGTAAAAAGAAATGACATGTATTTTGTTTCAGCATTTCCAACAACAGATTCTGGTCATCAGTGGTGGCATTTTCAGTAATAGTCGACCTGAAGCAATCAACTTCACATTTTGTTACCAGCCATGACCCGAAATTTACTCCCACGGGGCAGATGGTAAACAAGGCAGAGTTTGAGCGCTTGTACCCAGCTTACTGGCTTAGCCGGCTTACTGGCCTAGAGGTTAGCGACTTTTCTCCGTAATCTCGCATACTCTCGTAGGTAACGTGACGACGGTGAGAATCAGCAGTGGTTCGAATCGCGTCTTTAACTTACGGGGTATGTGAGCCGGCCGCTCAGAAAGCAATGGCAAACTACTGAGCGTAATCTTGCCAAGAAATCAACAATCAGCTGAAAGATGCTGATGTTGACAGCAATGCCCTTTAAAGGATATGCAAACAATTTAATTTTACCCAGAATTAAACAAGAAGTGAAAAATAGTTAGCACAATAATTAGTGGGGAATAGGGTGGCGCAATGGCTAGAAACCTTACCCGCTGGCCCAGCCGGTATTTGGTTGAATCCCATTTGAAAGTGGGTATTTCATTTCAGTGATCAAGGCTTCCATATCTACACAGCTAAAACAGGATCATCATAATCCAGTGCCTTGCCGGCTGGCGTGAGTGATCATACCTCTCCACAAATTACGATCTCCGACGTCATGGGTCAATTTGTGTGTTGATTCCCTTCCGTGCCTTGACACAAGACTGTAAAGAATCTTCTCACGCTGTGTTCCTTTATTTCTCTTACCACAAATCTTTACAGTCGTTACGACATCCTCCAGTTTTGTCTTTTCATAAAAATAAAGTTAGGTGCCTATCCTTTACAGGACTTTGCAGTCTACACCAGCATGTTTTTGTTTTGTTTGTTATGATCTCTTGGCAGTTTACGTTC
The DNA here is from genome assembly GCA_014155875.1 of Cepaea nemoralis. NCBI lineage: Eukaryota > Metazoa > Mollusca > Gastropoda > Stylommatophora > Helicidae > Cepaea > Cepaea nemoralis. Next base: position 439,647 of record JACEFZ010024143.1, on the reverse strand, counting down.
AGTAGTTTGCCATTGGTTTCTAAACGACCGGTACCCATACCATTTCGTTAAAAACCAATGCAGGGCGGTGTGCTGCCAAATCGCTGGCAACTGTGTTTCGAACGCGGGTATGCGGGATTATGAACTGCGTCCGTAACTTCTTCGCCACGGAATCGGCTTCATAACGTGGCCAAAAAGCGATGACTGCCACTTCCTGATGTTTGTGATAAGTTGTCTTTATGAGTCAGCTTCCTTTAAAACGTCCTCATTGCACAATTTGGCTGCCCAATTAATGTTTAGCATTTTTCTACAAAACCACATCTCCAAGGCTTCCAGAGATTGTTTCGCCTGTTTACTAATTGTCCAGAATTCGCAGCCATATGTTAAAAATGGTTCTATGCAACATGTAAGAACTCTTTTTCTAACTTTCAAGGACAGTGACTTATTGCACACACGTTCTTTATTTGATAGAATGTAGTGTTTGCTTGGCCTATTCTGCTCTGTATCTCAGTGATGCATCTTCCATCTCATATTATCCATGGGCCTAGATATTTGAATTTCTGCACTTACCTCAAAATAACTTCCGGGTACCATGATCTTTTCTGGAAGTAAAGGCAACCTGTATTAAACTGACCACATCAGCCGTTGAGCGCAGATCGGTCTAAGAAATCTGGGGGAGGTGGGTAGCCACATATACCCTACCGGGCTCCGTGGCAATGGCAATATGTACGCGATTCGTAATGCCGCTTACCCACGTTCGAAACACAACTGTGACCGATTTGACAGCAGACCGTGTCGCGCTGGTTTTAACGTGTTGGTATGGGAGTCGGTCGTTCAGAAAGCAATGGCAAACTACTGAACGTAGAACTTGCCAAGAATCACCAAAGGCAGTAGAAGGCTAGTGTTGACTGCAACGTCCTGTAAAGGATATGCAACTTTAAAAAAATAAAAAAAAATACTTTAAAAAAAACGCCATATACCCTATACCCCATTATGTGAAAAAGGCTTTTTATCATGTTTGAACATCTTGAATCTCATGTAATTTCAATACGTACATCTATGAACAAAAGGTCCTCCAATTATCTCCCCGTTTGGATTATCATAAAAATTGCATTCAAAGAGAATTCAGAATTAATGGTTTGAAATATTGAAAGAGGGTTGGCGCTTTTACATTGCTTTTTTCATTTATTTGATTCATGAAACTTTAATTGTATCTAACGGAGAATCTTTCTAAAAAAATCTCCCGCTGACAATTTAAAACTAAGGTTTCAAAGAATGCAAAGAAGCGGGTAGGTTAATGTAAGGACGTTTGAAAAATTTGCAAACACATATATACAAATACATCAAAATGTTTATCCATATTGTGGTATGTAGTTATATTATCGTCAACAAAATTCTGATGTTTTAGACTTGTAATAATATGTAATCGAAAAGGTTTGATTGATTGATTGATTGATTGATTGATTGATTGATTTAGGAACAGACATCACAGCATTCGGGGCATTCCCATAGGCGCTCCGTCCCCATACTCAGCAGCCAGCGAAGAGTTCCAACAACAATAGTTCCAGTAGCAATCTGATTATATGTCCGTCTCGCCTTTACTCTGAGCGTCGAGCGTCGGCTAGAACCCCTCGTCACTCCGCGCTAAAAGCCTCATTCTTGCAAGACTATGGCGATCCATTTGCTCCTCCGAGGTGTACACGTGCTCCCACAAGGCTGCAACCACGTCTGCCTTGTCATGCATCAATACTCCACCAAGTTTTCCCGAGCCAGCCAATCTGTCCGCCTGTTCATTCCCCAGCACACCGGCGTATCCCGGAGAAAAGATCCAGGCGATGCTTGCCACCTGTGACCTCCGAAGCGAAGTAAGCCACTCTGCACGAAGCCTGCCTGGCCTCACCCTCCTCACCCTCCTCAGCATGCTTTCTGAGTCAGTTACAATCACGATGTGCATATGTATCGTGGTCTCCATCCAGGGGAAAACTGCACTGACCGCCTCCACCTCCTTTCTTAAGCTAGGTGTTGTGGTATCATACGCCAGGCTCGCCTGCACCAAACGTCGACCATTAGCTTTTGCTAAGAATCCCCAGGCACTTCTCCTACCTCTCAACACCGAACCATCTGTGTAGATAATCACATCACCCGGGCGAGCATTATCCTGAATTAGTTGCTGGATTTCCACTTCCGTGGCCCCTGCTGGCCACTCCCTGCACTCCCGGCCCAATGTGATTATAACTCTGCACAAGTCTGACTGCTCCGCTGGCACTCTGACCCACTCCTCTCCTCGCCTAATGTTCTCCAAGATGCACACCTGTCTGATCGTATCCTCCGCCTGAGCCATCCATGATTTCCCTCTTACCAGTCTCTGACCCTTATCTGCGTCCAGCGCCTCATGCAACGGGTGATCAGTATCTGCAGCTACTCTGAGGTATGCCTTCGCCTGCATCACCTTGTGCCTACCAGCAACAGTCGGCAGACCAAGGTGTAATGCATACACACTACTGGGGTGTCTCTGGTGCATCCCAGAATGACCCGCATAGCCTCATTCTGTATGCGCTCTAATTTCACCAGCTGACTCTTTGAGACAGTGAGCAGTCCTAGTCCATAATCAATCACTGAGAGGATCAAGTGCTGGTATAGTGTGAAGAGCATTCTCTGCTCTGTGTCTATTGCAGCCATAGTTTTAAGTGCGTTGAGTCCCTTTCGAGATCTTGTCACAACCGTCTCCACATGGTCCTTGAAGGACAGACTCCTGTCAAATGTGATTCCCAGATACTTCAGTTTGTTCTCTCTGTTGACGCTTCTACCATCTATCGTGAGGCTTGGGGCATCATCTCTCACAATCCTGTTGTCCAGAGAGCACCACAAAACAGCCGCCTTTTCCGGGTGGATGACAGCACTAATTTCAGTGCACCAATCATTCACTTTGTCTACTGTCGCCTGCAGCCCCTGGGCTGTTTGCTCCCTATCTCTCCCCTGCCTATATGCAAGAATATCATCTGCAAATGTTAGTATCCTTCCAACCCCTGGTGCTTCTAGGTTTGCAATCTTGCTCGTATACACGTTAAAGAGCAAGGTGAGATTGCGGATCCCTGTGGCAGTCCCGGGGTTAAAATATGTGGCTCTGAGGTCCATGCACCCAGACGGAGATCAATCCGACGAGAATGCAGGACGGCTGCTATCCAGTTCACCAACCAGGGATTGACCCCCCATCTCCATCAGTGCGGTCATCAAAATATCGTATCGAACTCTGTTGTACGCATCCTCGAGATCAAGCGCTGCTGCCATTGTTTCCTGTCTACTCTGGAACCCCTAATAAACGTCAAAGGCAAACGTGGCTGCATTTGACCAGGTATCTTTTCCTGGCCTTTAGCTCCCCAGGCCTCTTGGAAGAAGCTTCCCCCTTTCCAAAAACTCTTGCAGCTTGACAGCGATTATCTTCTCTAAAACCTTCCCAAATGTATTTTGAAGGGTGAATTTCCTAAAGCCACTAAGATTTGAATGATCCTTGAATGGTTTTGGGAGAGGGATGAGATGGCTATGTAACCAATCCTGCGGTAATGTTGCTGTCCTAATGCTCTGGTTAAAGCAGTCGGTCATTTCCTTCAGGTCTACATCGCTCAAAACCTTCATGTGGCCATATCTAACACCATCGGGCCCTGGTGCCGTGTCTTTTGTCTTTTTAAAAATATGTTTAACATCTTCAACACGTATGATATCTTGATAATGCATATTCTTCATTGTGCTAGATAACTTCTCTCTAACTGCATCCCTGGTATCCGCATCTTTATGATTAGTCTGCTCTAAAAATCTCTGGAGAAACGCCCCCCCCCCCACCCTTTCTCTTTGTCTGTTGTCACGCGCACACCATCCTCTCTATAAATTGTTCCCACTGTCATAGGCCGATCTTTTCTTTGCATTTGTCTGTGCAGTTTCCAGAATTTTCGCAGTGTTCTATCACCTTCAATCGCCTTCATAAAACATTCCCATTTTACGTTCTTTGCCTCTGCAGCACAGCGCTTGAAAGCCTCCACCTTGTCTTTCTTGACATTTTCCGCTGTGTCCACTTCCTCTCGTGAGCTTCGGGGTGTCTGTCGCACATTCCTAAGCTGCCTCACTGCAGCTCTCTTTGCTTTCCAAGCATTGTCTACCTCTGGGGTCAACCATAGGGGATGCAAAAAAGGAGTTTTAACAGTCCTGTTGTAATCCCCCATTCTGAGGCTCCAAGAAGGCTCTCAGTCCACTCATACCGGAAGTCTTGCGCGCTCTCCCAGCCTTCACTTTCCTGGATTTAGAGATCAGGACTGAGCATGGCATGTGATCACTCCCATGGTCATTCAAAACAGTAAACTTTACATCAAGGACTGATGACTGGGAGACAAGTGCCAAGTCAATAGCAGTTTCTGCATCACCAGGCCTCATTGCCATTCTTGTCGGCCTACCATCATTTATGCAGACCACATCGGAGCCCACCATGGCATCCGCAAGGACAATTCCTTGTCATTTTTCTCCACTACTGTCCCAATCTCTGTTCCTCGCATTGAAGTCTCCACATATGAGTAGCCAATCACCTGTTAATTCCTCCAATTCCTCAAGCCAGTCCCATTGTTCCTTTCTGACAAAACAGTCCACTGTGGCATATACATTTATGATGTTCCAACTTAAGCCACCAATCTCTATTTGTATACCCTGGACCTCTCTTGCACTGTGATTCCATTGACTCAAGTCAAGTACCACATGCTTCACTCCTTTCTTCACCAGCAGACCTTGCCCATGTCTCTTCTGCCCAGTGGGGTTTATATAATTGACGTACCCAGGGCAATGGTATTTGTCTGTATTTAGCTTCTGGAGCATGAGGACATCAAAATCATATATTAGTCTCTCCAATACAGGACCTCTCTGCCTGGAACTACGACAGTTCCAGTATCCCACTCTTACATGGTTGAAACCTAGTCTCTCCTCTTTTCGTCCTGTTCCCCTGGCACCAGCCCTCCTATTTCTGTGTCATCTTTTCACACAATTTTCTCGCCTTCTCCTCCTCACTCTTTTCGCTAGCCTCTGAAAGATGTGTCAAGCGCAGAGCACGTGCTCCGCAGCTCCGGCGACGATTCCCGTGTGTAATTAAATACAAAAGCAAAGTTTGGATATTGCAAGAAATAACCGGTCACCCTAGCATTGCCTGCTTACTAGGGAAGGAGCAGGGGATGTACCTCAGGAGTCCATACGCCTGGCGCCGCCCCGCCCGCATACCAGACGTTCCACGTTCACGACCAACACACCCGTGGCCATTCAGTCCTCGGCACATCGAGGATGTGCACTCCACCTTAAACTTGGGGGTTTATAATCGGAGTTTTCCACCTCCTAGATTGGCCGCTGTAATACCTAACGGGCCCAATCTACCCAGGGGCAAGAGGTTCCAGCGCTTCATTCCTGGCGAACACATTAGATACATATAGATACATAATAGAAATGGAAAAGGAAATAACATAGAGAACCGGAATAGTCTAAAATACATTCAATCACATGGGAAATATTGAAATATTGAGAGAGATAAACAAGATATTTTACATGGGAATTGTCAAGTAGTCTATGTGGTCAACACTAACAGTGTGGTGCTTAATCGTAGGCAACGAACCAATAATTACAAAATTGCAGTGAGGCAATGAATAAAGACAGACCGACAAACACACAGATAGTTGGGGAGAAAGAGTGGGATGGGGGGCAGGGAGAGAGAGGGGGGCAGACCCAGGGGAGAAAGGGGGAGAGAGGGAGTGATTGAGATGTGGAGAGAGAGAGAGAGAGAGAGAGAGAGAGAGAGAGAGAGAGAGAGCGTGGGAGAGTAAAATCAATCAGTACATAGAACCGTCTGATCGTGTTTCTTCATAGTCACTTATTTACAGCAGAGGTCTTCGGGCCATGCTAAATCTGTACCCAACATCCTTGCATGTTTCTGCGGTGTTTTTGCTAGTTTTTTTTGTTTTTTTCGAGAACGTCCTCTTGCTCTATTACCGTTATATACGAGTATATGCACGCATGCGAGCGCGCGCGCGCGCACACACACACACACAAACAAACACACACAAACACACACACACAAACATGCACGCACGCGCACACAGACGGAGTGGGAGTCTCCACAGCGAAGTGGTCAAGCCGTTTGCCTCGCGGTCCGAAGGTTGTGGGTTCGATTCCGGGCAACGTCTTTTGGTTCACGAGTGCATTTTTTCTTGGAGACTCCTGGGGGTCGTCACCGGAGCTATGGAATTCGTGCTTTGTGCGACGCTTTCTGCAGGTCCCGCTGTGGAAAGAGACCGAGCCATGTGGGATAAAATCCCGGGGCAATGAAGTCGATCCTCTCGACTTTTTAGACTTTTTTTGAGACACAGACGGAGTGATGAAATGTTCAACAGACAAATGGGTTGAGAAAGAGTGAGAGAGATAGAGAGAAAGAGAGAGAGGATATGGAGAGAGACAGAGAGTGACAGGGAGATAGAGAGAGGGAGACAAAGAGTTGGAGATCAAAAAAGAGAGCGATGGATAAAGATTAGCTAGAACGAGTGAGAGGGGAGAGAGGTGAGAAGGCGAGAAACAGGGGGTGGAGGATGAGAGAGAGGGAAGAGAAAGAGAGAGAGAGAGAGAAAGAGAGAGAGAGAGAGAGATGGGCGAGAAAGAGTGAAATGATAAGAGGGGGAGGGCGAGACACAGGGAGAGACAGAAAGATGGAGAGAGTGGGAGATAGAGAGGGAGATGGAGAGAAAGGAAAAGAGAGAGAGAGAGAGGAGATGGAGAGATAGATGGAAAGGGAGAGAGCGAGAGAAAGAGAGAGAGCGAGAGAGAGAGAGAGAGAGAGAGAGAGAGAGAGAGAGAGAGAGAGAGAGAGATGCAGAGAATGAGAGATAATTAGTAAAGCTTTCTAGCAAGTTTGTTATTATTTCTTATCTGTATGTATCCACCCCCCCCCCCAATCCTCCCACCCCCACACCCCCCAACCTCGCTGTTTTTTAAACAACACAATACAATAAATGAGTAAATATGTTGTGAAAGTTGTATCCTATTTACGCTTCTTCTTGTTCCCCAAATGCCATTAGCCACAGATACAGGTTTCATTTCATTGATTCGTCCTCATCTCCCAGAACTGGTTTGTTGTTGAAATAATTTCATTACTCCCCTATGGAGATTGTATACCGTTGATTTGTGCTCATCTTAGAGGATGATGCGGGTATAAATGAGAAATGAGAACAGACATGGGAGTGGCCGTGGCCATCAAAAAATATCCCCATGACTGGTCAAGGTTGGTCACTCCGTCCATACCGCCGTACGCTCTATTCCCCAGAGAAGGGCAAGCTGGCAAAAGAGAGATGAAATTTACTTGGGAATATTTCTCTGCTCATCATAAAATGGCGTTAAAATTATAAGAACAAAGCTGAAGCGAGGCATCATCAAATATTTATGGGTCTTGGTTTTTGACAAATAATGCACTGATTAGCTTTAATAAAATATCTTGGGTAGAACTGATAAAAATGGCTAGGAAACGCGTGGGGAATAAACATAAATATTTATCTACATGCTGGGATAAACTGTCGAATGTGATTGGTATGATATATTTGCCTCTGCTGTCTCTAGACTATGCCTTACATGAGTGTGAAGGCAATAAATTATGCTTCAACTGTCTCTCGACCCAACATTACATGAGTGTGAAAGCAATAAATTATGCTTCAACTGTCTCTCGACCCAACATTACATGAGTGTGAAGGCAATAAATTATGCTTCAACTGTCTCTCGACCCAACATTACATGAGTGTGAAGGCAATAAATTATGCTTCAACTGTCTCTAGACTATGCCTTACATGAGTGTGAAGACAATAAATTATGTATCAACTGTCTCTCGACCCAACATTACATGAGTGTGAAGGCAATAAATTATGCTTCAACTGTCTCTCGACCCAACATTACCTGAGTGTGAAGGCAATAAATTATGCTTCAACTGTCTCTCGATCCAGCCTCGACTCAAGAGTGTGAATGCTCTGGGAAGTAAAGGATACCTCTCAGTGCCATTTGGTCTATACACCTATGGGATAGAACCATACACCCGATGCGTCTCAAACGTGTAGAAGGGTTCTTTATTTGTTTACTTGTCTCTGCCCATGGTCGGCCATTATTGGAGGCCCATTAACGCAGTGACCAGCACGCTTGTCTGCCCATGGTCGGCCATTACGGGAGTCCCTTTAGTGCAGTGACCAGTACGCTTGTCTGCCCATAGTCGGCCATTACTAGAGTCCCGTTAGTGCAGTGACCTGCACGCTTGTCTGCCCATGGTCGACCATTACTGGAATCCCGTTAGGGCAGTGACCTGCACGCTTGTCTGCCCATGGTCGACCATTACTGGAGTAACGTTAGGCCAGTGACCTGCACGCTTGTCTGCCTATGGTCGACCATTACTGGAGGCCCATTAACGCAGTGACCAGCACGCTTGTCTGCCCATGGTCGGCCATTACTGGAGGCCCATTAACGCAGTGACCAGCACGCTTGTCTGCCCATGGTCGGCCATTACTGGAGGCAAGTTAGAGCAGTGACCAGCACGCTTGTCTGCCCATGGTCGACCATTACTGGAGTAACGTTAGGGCAGTGACCTGCACGCTTGTCTGCCCATGGTCGGCTATTACTGGAGACCCGGTAGCGCAGTGACTGGCAAACTCGCCTGCCCATGGTCGGCCATTACTGGAGTAACGTTAGCGCAGTGACAGGCACGCTTGTTTTTCCATGCTCGGCCATTACTGGAACCTAGTTAGCGACTAGCATGCTTGTCTGCCCTAGTCAGCCATCACTGGAGGCCCGTTAGCGCAATGACCAGCCCGCTCGCCTGCCCACCCGGTAATCATGTGTTCGAAATACAGTCGAGAAGGCTGATCAAAACTGACCTGGGTTCTCAGATAGATCTAGCCTAAATTGGATACTGTCATTCTTCGACTGCCAAGTGGTCTATAACAATATGGGGCTAGCACCATGTACCCTGTCGGCTTGTGTGGTTTAGGGGTAGTGAATGCTGTTGTACAATCCCGACATTCCATGTCTGAAGCTGGCAGCAGACGATTTGAGAGCAGGTTTCTTTGCGTTGATGTTCACTTGGGTCTGAGCGTCGGCTGCTCAGAAAGCGATTTCAAGCTACAGAGCGTAAAGCTGCCTAAATAAAATTACAAACAGCCAAAACAAAATATAACATAAAATGCTGAGGTCGACTGCGAGATCCTGTAGATGACATGCAACTAGCTGTAACCACATACCCAATACGATTCATGGCATATAGAAGGGTATGTTACTGCTAACTTTCAGCTGTTGCAGTACAATAGTAACTTCATGGGACAGACAATGGTAAAGTAAAAAAAAAAAAAAACTCTGGAGGATGAAATTACAATTATGCGTATCTTGAAACACGAAATCTGCCTCGGTAAGGCAGGAGATATGTATCCATCTTCTTCTTCCATTTCCCTCTTGTTTCTCAATTTCATCATTCTCTTCATTGCTTCTTGTTGTTCTTATTCTTCTTGCTGATGATGTTTGTTTGTTTTTTTTATCTTCTTATTATACATCTTTTCTATTCTTGACAAGAAGAACTTTAGGTGCCTTGTCTTTCGAGCTAAGCAACAATGTTCGCGTCTTTCGGCCCACACTCTTGGACGTGTTAGGGTAACAGGAGCTCTCGCAGTCTCAGTCCTTTATCTTTTCCCCGTTATCCCCTACTGGAGTCCAACCCCTCGACCAAATCACGGCAAGCCGCTCAACCCTTTGCTATCCCCTGCAGCTCCGTACATGCCCTGTCCATTATTATTCATCTCTGATTTTAATTCTCTTCCCCGTGTACATTTTTTAGGTCACACACTATTCCTTTCACTCACTTTTTGTTACACTGTAATGTCTGTAGTTCTTCACATGAGCCTCACACGAGAACAAGACAACATTATTTATCTGCGTGCATGACTTGAATCGCCAAGTGTGAGTTTGGCCATTCATTGTCATAATCTAATAAACGCTCTTTTACAGTCTGTATTTTTAATGACTGTGCAGTATTTGAAAATATTGCCGGTCAAAGTTTTGTATTCACCTATTATGTTGCATGAACTTCACAGAGAGTGAATACAAAACTTGGAACGGCAATATTTTCAAACACTGCAAAGTCATTACAAATACACCCTATATAAACTGCAGTTATTGTCCCTGTCACGCCAGAAAATGTACCGGGGAACCACTTGATGATGATGTTGACGACGTTGAAAGCCATATTAAACGCATTCTTGACGTAACTATTTCTAGGACAGGATAATACGTTTCGTCATGTACCAGGTCGTTTGCAGAATGTTAGTCTCATCACTTCTCGCGGAAAAGCTCCGGGATCTCTTCCCAGTTCTCCTGCCCCGTGCCCCAAGTGGCAACTAATCCTGTATCCATGTTGGCGCTGATCGAACCCTGCCTCTTTTTCCACGAATCACGTCCACCATCATTGCTCTGTTCCAGCCACGGTGACATTTAATAGGCCAAATTGGTTCAGGTTCCTAGACACCATGTTTATCAGCCAGTTTTCTTCAATGTTTATTTCTTGTAGAGAGTAAATGTTTTCTTTCTTCTTTTTCTTGGTCTACGGTATGTATACGATTTCTTCTTGTTGTTAATTGTTGTTGTTGTTGTTGTTGTTGTTGTTGTTGTTGCTGTTGCTTTTGCTGCTGCAGTTGGTAACATTCATGTTAAAATGCCTCAGTTTTCTTCTACAATAAACATAAAATAGGAATAATATAACAAAGATTGTGCGCCGCTTTCAGCAGACCGTCCTGTGGAAAGAGATAGAACCAGGTTAAAACTCGAGGCAATAAAATTCGATCTTAAGTCTTTTAAAATTGTTTTAAACTTATTTGCTGGGTCTTAATACTGTTTAACCCGCGCCTTGTTGTATCTTGTCGACGTCTGAGTTCTTTTGAATAACCCCCCACCTTTATGTTGATTATCGAGCTAAGATATTCAAAGTCTGTGACGTTTTCAGATTATTTAATAGTGATTTTAATCTTTGTTTGAAACGTATCTTTGTCCGTGGACACTATTTTTATGTTGTTTTTATATGTAAATTTAGAAAGGTTTTGGTTTTCACTCTGTCTCTTGCCATACCAGATCAGCTCTTTTAATCCCTTAGCGCTATTTAAAAGGCTGTTAAAAGAGAGTGGCGTTTTCAAATAATTTATTAGTGATGTTGATCTTTAAATGAAATTTGGAATTGTCTTAGACCTATTTCTGCTTTGTTTTAATTAGTTTTGTTTAGAAACATGTTGATTTTCATTCTGTCTCTTGACAGGTAGGATCAACTCTTCTAATAGCTTAGCACTATTTGAGAAGGCAGTCGTGTCATCTACATTACTAAATGCTACGGCTTCAGAGGCAGGGTATTGGGCTTATAATAGATAGGCATTTCTCAGGACAGTTATGGGTCATCGATCTGCAAGGGTCACGCCAGAGGATGATGTTGAAAATACACGCTAGTGGATCCTTTTTCCGTAGGTCTACTTTGTGTTATTCCCAACAGCCGCGGGGTATTTACCTTAACTGCTTGCACACGGGACTCCGTATTGTTTCGCCTTTATCTGAAAAGACTAAGTGTATGAACTCACCACCCAATAGATTAAATGCCGTGTTATATCATTAGATACTATGGGTTCTTGAAAAATGTCCCAGCCCTATGCTAAAATCGAACTCTGCAACTTCAGGGTCTAAAGGGGACACCGTAAGCGATTCACGACGGTTCCCAACTGTCGGCTCTTTCTGATCTTCGCAAGCAGTTTGTCAGTTTCCAAATGTTTATTTTTGTTACTATATTTTAACAAGCTGGACGACTTACTGCGCGCTTTATTTGTGAGGTACCGCAGAGTAGTGGGTTCATTCTACATATTAGTCGTTTGGACTTAAATGCTAACTTTCCGATCAGAAAGCAATGGCAAGCTACTGAACTTAAAATTGCCTCGTAAATCACAAACAGTCAATAGAAGTTGTGAGGGATTGCAACATTCTGTTAAAGGGAAAACAAATTGTTTTATCGAAAGTGTTAATAAGCAGTTTGTTTTATCCAAAGTGTTAATAACCATTTTGTTTTATCCAAAGTGTGAATTTTCGTACAATCACCAGATTACTAAAGTTAATACATTTGTAAAAATGTATATGGGAACTTTAGTGTTGTAGATACATTCTTAGAATAGCATGGACCAAATAGACGAAGAATTCTACACGATCTGAATATCTGTGAAAATTGGCCTATAGACAGCTGCATGTCTCGGAAACTGACATTGTCGAACATGTGAAACATCGAAGTGGTTGAGACAGAACAGTGATGGGAGGCAGGGGGCTTAGAAGTAGAGGCGGGGGTTAACCAACGTGATGGTAGACACGGGATCTTAAATACTAGAGACAAGAGAACTGACGAGAGTTTGCGAGTTGTTATTTTTCTTTTTCGCCTGGCTGCTAGAAAAACGATGTTTTGCAAAGAATGTGTTGCCTGATGATGATAATGATGATGATGATGATGATGATGATGATAGTGATAATAATGGTGATGATGATGATGATGATGATGATGATGATGATGATGATGATGATGATGATGATGATGATGACGACGACGACGACAATGATGATGATGATGATGATGATGATGATGATGATGATGATGATGATGATGATATTAGTGATAATCATGGTGGTGATGATGATTCTGATAGTGGTTATGATGATGATGATGATGGTAATGAGAATGATGATGGTGATGGTGATGATGATGATGGTGCTGATTACGATGGTGAAGATGATGATGATGAAGATGATAATGATGAATATAATATATCCGAAATATAAACATGTTGATGTTATGATATTTAGAAATCCTGCGTGTAAGCATTGTCATTTTGTGGAACTATATACGATACCTACAACCAACGTCTTCACGCCAAGGAGAACCTCTTTATCAGTAACATAAATCCTATTAGCAGATTTTTGCAGGCTTGGCATTTTCCTTTCAAAATGCGTGGGGGAGAGACAGACAATGTGCTTAAAAATAAAACTAAAATGGCTCCCATTGTCCTTGAACCGTGTACTCAGACATGGCAGTGTTGTTTCGCCACCAGGATTATTTAAAATATTTGCTCATTTGTGGGAATAAAGCCTCACTAATTCCTAAATTGCTCTATGCATGTTTTAACCGTGTCGCAGCTAAAATGGAGCTTCTGTGACCAGAATTATCCCATGTGTAGCTCTTGGCTGCGGAATGAAAACACCCAATGTGTGGAGCTGTCTCTGTCTAAAAGGGTACCAGAAAAGATTCTGGGAGTAAATGTGGCCGTTAGGTGATATTGGTCATGTCACTCATCTAGCGCCGATTGGACTCTAAGAGTAAGAGACTAGCACGTCAAACCCAACAGGGTCATGGTGTGGAGAAAGATCATATACTTACTTATAAAGTGGCCTTCATTATTATCACACGTAGGCGTTCATGGCTCTCCACAGATCTCGGTCCTTGGTGTTCTGGATCATCTCTGCTGAGAACCAGATTCCTCCATGCCACTGTCTTAGTCCATCCAGAATCATTTCTTCCAATCTATATCTGCCACTTTCCCACAGATATATTTCCAGTTGTCACAATATTTTCTCATTCCTATTTTCTCATGAGTAAACAATGCTGTTTGTCTCTTGTTATTAGTTGTATACCATGTTCCACTTTCATTAGTTTCTTCCAGGCAGTCATTTTTAGTTACTCTGGCAGCCCAAGGCATTCGCAACATTCTTTCTAGGACTCACATTTTCATTACTTACTAACTCTTCCTAATTTGTTCATTCAGGTTCCATGATTCACTGTCACAGAACAAATCAGGTTGTATATAGCATTTCAGTACTCTCTAACATTCAGTGACCGAACTCCGTGGCGAAGTTGTTACGGACGCGATTCTTAATCCCGTAAACCCGGGTTCAAAACACAGCGGTGCTGGGTTTTTTTTTCGAAAAAAGGTATAGGTGTCGGTTGTTCAGAAAGCAATGGCAAACTACTGAACGTAAAACTTGCCCAGGAATCACGAACAGCCAAAAACACTTGGGTTGACTGCTACGTCCTGTGAAGGACATGCAACTACATTTTTTTTTAAACATTCAGTGATAATGGCTTATCGCATAGTATACTTTTGATTTTCTGAAGTACAGCTTTTTCATGACTTATTTTGCTCTTAATTTCTAACGCGCATCTTCCATCCGATATTATAATTCTCCTTGGGTATTTACATTTATCAAATTGGTTAAGCATCCCTTCTGTTGTTATATCACAGTACGAAGTGGTAGGCATTTATATACAATAAGTTTCATTATTATGAGGTGAAGTGTCTACTTTCTTTCTGAAAGAAATGACCACTATCTTATTATTTCGAGGCTGTGTCGATCCATGAACAGAGATTATTTTCGAAAATTATTTTTTATCCATACTATAGAACATCATTATGAGGTGGAATGCTCAGTTTCCTTCCTCAGAAAAAGTATATTACCTTGTTATTTCGAGGTGCAATGGTCCCTAGGCCCATGCACATTTGGTCACAAATAGTCACCATTGCAGAGAACCAGATCCCAGATCGAGTGGGAATCGATCACAAAACAGCCATGAAACACAATAACAGCAGACGCTGCAGTGCTACACGCCCAGATATAACCACAAAACAGAATTCCATCAGGAGAAGTCAACCGGGAAATCTGCAACTAAACGAACAGCGGGTGGACCCCGGAAAATACCACTATGGCTAATAATATTAGTGTTTTATATCCCTAGAATGAGCGCCATGTCCGCCTCCCGTTTTAGTTTTCTACAGATGAATACTTTATCAAGCTATCAACCGCTAGCCCGTGGGAAAGGTAAAATGTGCTAGGGGACCGCGTGCGGAGACGACAGCGCATCGTTTATCAATCTCACATGAATACGTGCATTAGTACTGGTAATAAATGGGAAATCACAACGCAAAAGGGTACAACCGAGCGGTCTCAATAGTCTAAGTTGTGTAATACTAAGAGAACTTCACACATGAAGCCTACATGCAACATTGAAGTACAACAAAGCAAAGGTCACTTTTACACGCCCCACTACCTACTAGGCATATGGTGCTAAACCCATATTTGTATAGATCAATCGGCACTCCGTAGGAGTTGTGGTTAGTGTCTCGTCGGCCGCCTTGACTTCCCAAGACCTTTTCCTGTTATGCGTTTATACTGGATCCACCTGGGAGCTTATTATATCAATACAAAGATGTCATTTGCTACGAGAAAAGGAGTGTTGAGGTGAAGCGTGGACAATGAACAGACATGCTGAAAAACATCTGACAGCTGTGGTTTCTGAGGAAAATGCAGAGAATACCATTGACAGACAAGAAAACCAATGACCAAGCCCTACAAGAAACAAATAAGAACCGTAGACTAATTAGAGACATTAGACGTAGACAGTCACAATTTTGTGGTCACGTTATGAGATGAAATAAATTGCAGAACTTGGTGACAACTGGCAAGATCGAGGGGAAGAGAACAAGGGGAGAGCAGAGAAGTAAATATCCTATGGCTTGACCACATGGCAAGGTCGAGACAGGAACTCGGAGCTTATCCACGACTCTGGTGATCGAGTGAGATGGCGAGACCTGACCGTCCACGCTTACCGGCGTGGCACATGATGGATGGTGATAAATGAATACACTGAGAAAACATTGTAGGCAAATCTGAACGCTTACTTTATGTTGTAGGTAAATGGTAACGCTAATATAATGTTGAAGGCATTATCTATAACATTCTCTTAACGTGTCTATAGAACAGCAACATTATAATAGCGTTGATAAAATTCTACAACATTGTGTTAACGTTTCCATTCATCTACAACATTCTAGCGGCGTTTCCATTTATCTTCAACATTCTTGCGGAGTGTCCATTTATCTAAAACACTGTACTAGGGTTTTCATTTATCTGCAACATTCTTTTAACGTTTCCATTTATCTATAACATTTTGTTGGCATTTCTAGCCATCTGCAATATTATAATTGCGTTTCTTTTTATGTACAACACTATAATATTAGCCTGTCCATTTATCAACAACAGTATTTTAGGGGTTCTGCTTATCTACAAAATTCTATTAACGTTTCCACGTATGTACAACATTCTTTTAGCGTCTCCATAGGGCATTAACATGCTATTAGCGTTGCGATCCATCTACAACATACCACAACTGTCTCAATGCACCACGATCGTACTATCCTAGTTATCATCAATCACCAGCATTCTATCAGCGTTTTCTTCTCTCTATAACATCTCACCATTGTTTTGATATACTGTATCTGAAACTTCAACCAGTGTTTCCTTTTACCAGTACCATGTTATCAACTTTTCAAGCGATCATAAACATTTAGTATCAGAAACGTGGAGAACAAAGCAAACGATCCCACATAAATTACAGACATTCACTAATTAGTGCCTACACTATATATAATAAATACACTGTATGACTAAATCGGTATGACTAAAGCCGGTCTCTTTGACCTAGGGGTTAAACAACTTTCTCAGTTATCCCTGCAGTCTTTAGCATTATGCGTGTTCGACCTGCAGTGTTTGCACCATTTCCCTGTCCTAGATGTTTTCGTGCCGGACTTTGGTGAGCTCTCCTGGTTGAGAGCTTCCTTGTCGACCTCAGCATTTTCATTGGCAACCTCCTTTGGAGCCACTTGACACGCCGCGAAGTGAGGGCTCTTAGCCTTCGATTTGCAGTCCTTCGTATTGTGAGAGGGCGACTTACAAATCGAACACCACTTCTCCGTCCATTGTCTTTTTGGTGAAGAGTTCGAGGTGCTCTTGCTTCCCTCCTTATCCACGTAGGGTAACGTAGCGCGAGAATTGGGAGCGGTTCTCGTCGCGTTGGTAACTTACAGTATAAGTGAGCCGGCCGCTCAGAAAGCATTGGCAAACGATTGAGCGTAATTTTGCCAAGAAATCAACGGCAGCGGTAAAATGCTGGTGCTGACGGCGATGTCCTGTAAAGGATATGCGATTTTAAAAAAAAATGACTAAATCACCAATATGGAGGCCATAGAGAGAACTAGACTATTGCCAGTAACATAAGAGGTGAAGAATAGACGCCGACGCTGGATTGGCCACGCATTGAGAAAACCTAAGAATAGTATAACTAGAAAAATCTGAGTCTGGAACCCACAGGACAACAGAAACAGAGAAAGACCTAAACACTCACGGGGAAGAGAAGTGGAAACTGAAATGTATTATATGGGGGGGGGGGGGGGAACATGGACAGGGCTACATGAGATAGCTAAAGGAAGGGTGGGGGGGGGGGGGGTGCTTGGATTCAGTTGATTGAAGGTGTGACATGTTTGATTGAGTTGCCAGAGGACCTAGTTTGTAGTGTTCTCTGGAGATATATCTTGAATAATAAATACCAAGATAAAGGATATGATTTAGCACGTTTTGTCTAGAGGTCACTCAAATGAGCTAATCATTCCCGCAATAGCCTTTTTGGAGAACATTTTTCTTTGGCTCAAACCCCCACTGTGAGACCACTATGTATCTACACAGAAATTTATATAAGAAGTAAAATAGTTCACCCAAGGCCAGAGAAGATCTGAACTATTAGCGCCTGTACAACTGAGGATCCCTCTCACTCATTATACTGTTGACAGTGTGCTGTTCGTCCGTCACATAGATCTTTCCCTTCTTTATTTTGTCAGTATGACCTATATCAGTTCAAGTAGTCCTTCAATTTTTGCAGACAAATAAACTTCAACAATAACTGTACATTACATCTGTTGGACAGGACATCTACATGACAGTTTCTTGACAAAAGTGGAACATACATTCACAAGGAATTGTTTACACCACAAGTGTACAAGATAGACATCATGAGATACCTGACAACATCTATACAGGACTTTTCACAATATGTATAACCAACCACAGCACTTAAGACAGTCACCAGAGACAACACTTGACAGCAACTGTACAAGAAATTCACTGGGGACATGTACTTGAAACACTGGTTCAATCATACTGTTTATTGAGCTGATGGTGAGTCTAGTGATGACCATTGTTCATCTCATTTGTCATGTCAACACCTCAACAGGGTACATACAAAATGTACAAATATGCTAACATGCATGCAGATAAACATGATACAACACTCCTACACCCTCCTCCAGCTAATAACTCTCCTCCGCCTCTCCTCTCTAATCACCACTACACCATTCCGTTACAGTATCAGTCTATATCATCATTTCCTGTCTCTTGGGAATTTAGGAAATCCTATCCATGGGCAACTCAAGGAAGAAACTACTGTTCTGGGTCTGTTGAATCCTTTTATCATCAGCATGGATGTTGGACTAGCTCCAGTTAGCAGCTTCCCCAGAATAAGCTTCATGGCAGATTCATTCCTCTTGAAGACAAGATTTGGTATGATGATATGGTACTGCATCTCACCGTTGACCAGACTGTCTGTGAATGCTGATACTGGGATACTTCAAAAGTTGAGGATAACACTCTCCTGACATTGGGAGATGTATACTCGGTACATGCAGAACATGACTTGCTGAAGAAACCCAGAGATAGGAACAAAATCCAATATACTGCAGCCCCTCAGTCAGTCCAATCTCACCTACACTTCAAGTCACATTCTTCAATCACTGTGTGAGTACCATGCTGGATATTTTCTAAGTTGAGTCTTAGATAAACAAACACTGCAAGTCACTGCACCAGTTGACTCTGAATGTTCCTTGATGTTGTTCTCAGTGGACATTTGATTGAATCAAAGATCACTGTCCAGTTCACCACATTTGCAGTGCTTCAGATGGTGTTATGCTCCCATTTATGCATTCAGCTGTTGAGCTGAGAGAAAACTCTTATTGATATTCCCACATTTTGATAGGGAGTCACATCTGGATCTAGGACTTCTGGTTAGTTGTCCCAGATGATATATGGAAGCCTCTCCTCCATCCTCCTGTTCTCTGTTGATATATAGAATGGCACAACATCTCTTCACATGTGTTAAAAGATGATGTTATCATACATTAACATACACAGATGGAGATGGGGAAGGTTAAGGTTGATGATGTAGTGAATTTCACTCTGATGTACTGTGGTAATCACAAGACCATATGCTGAGACAGGGTAGCTTAACACAATTACAAGCATTTATGTGGTCTAAGTTCCACCATGTTTGAACCACAGTAGACCTGGGCACAAGGAGGACCAGACACAGTACAGCAATCATTGTGACATAGCAACATGGGACAGGCATTGTGAAGGGAAATGGAAAATAGGCATTTACAACTGCAATCTGCATTATGTATCAACTAATGGCATTTACCCAATTAGCAGACCAGACATCCATTCCTATGGCTGTGATGTTGGTGCATGAATGTCCTATTCCATATACACTTACACAGCAATGCCAGACCTCACCCCTTTTTCACCAGACTTGTCTCACAGGTACATCATCATCATCATGTGCTCTTTCCCCACTGAGTAATGTCCACAGTAGGTAACAGAAGCTCAATTGCATAGCAATGGTTCACATATGCACCAAGCACATATGTGGAAAACATGTTTAGTCCTTGTAAGTTTGCATGAGCCATACATTATATTCAGCCAACTAAGACACAGGTTCACACACCTATGGTTCTCTTAGGAACTAGTTTATATGAACCATCCAACAGTAGAGGTAACAGTGTAATACTTCAAAGAGAAATTATAGTAATTCTCTTGAGCTTATAGCGACCAGGCATCACATGGACTTAGCAATTCTGGCGTGCCATCACCGTCCTGTTTACATATGGATATTGAAGCATCTTTCTTTCTACTAATGTGAGAGGCTACTTATCAAAGCACCAGCTCATTCCTCCAATCATTCTCAGCGTTTTACAAAGGAACTTGTACATGTTTACATCACTCATTCCAATCCAGACTGCCATTTGTTAACTCGCGAGAGCAAAGGTACAGTTGATTTAAGAATGAATCATCCTAGGCATGAAGAGTGCACAAGGGGTTTTGGTTTGCGAATCTGCATGAGTGTGCCACACATTCATCAAGCATACGCAACCAGTCACATCAAGGGATTGATATGCATTTGGAGTATACAGCGTGAAAGACATGTCAAGGTTGAAGAAGCAGTATTCAGAATACTGGCGCACAGAAGTTAGGTTTTCCACTTTCACATTTTATTCATAAAATACTCTTATATTCTTCTCTTTCGTACATCAGGCACAACTACAACATTAAAGTATGTTTTAAAGTGGTACCTGTTGTCCAGAGAACAATATATTATCAGATCTTTAAGGGCATTGTTGGGTCATCACATCACACTAGCGACCGCTCTTGGTGAAATTCCCGCTCCTACTAATTAGATCTTAAAATATGGCCCAGGTATAGCGTGGGCTCATTACCTATTAGCCAATCAAAAGACAAGCGCATACCGCCGCCTCCCCCAACTCGTTCTGGAACCTACTATCTAATAATAGCCTTTCTATTTGGGATGGTCCCCGTTAAGACTTAAAGTATATTTATGAAATGTGTCGGACTGGAAATGGGGAGTCTGTTCCATCATGCTACAGAAGGCCTATGTCACAATGGGAGATAGACGGCACAAGAAACAGAAGAAGAAGAAGAAGAAGAAGAAGAAGAAGAAGAAGAAGAAGAAGAAGAAGAAGAAGAAGAAGAAGAAGAAGAAGAAGAAGAAGAAGAAGAAGAAGAAGAAGAAGAAGACACAGTGCTTCCATTCATTACCAACTTCCCATGTCTTGTCAGTTGAGTTGAGCTTATAACCGACATCACTGCACTCAGAATATTCCCATGCTCGCTCCATTCCCTCGATCAAGAGCCAGCGAAAAGTCATGCCGCTATCTGACTGAAAGTTCTCCTGGTGTTATCTCTCAG
This sequence comes from Cepaea nemoralis, assembly GCA_014155875.1. Taxonomy (NCBI): domain Eukaryota; kingdom Metazoa; phylum Mollusca; class Gastropoda; order Stylommatophora; family Helicidae; genus Cepaea; species Cepaea nemoralis. The sequence goes on along the minus strand of JACEFZ010024143.1, from coordinate 418,707 downwards.
TTTTGAAATTCTTCCAGAACCCCTGCCGATCTACCTCAATCTCATTCTTTCTACATATGGTTTTCAGTCTGTTCTCCCGCTTTCTCCGCCTGGTTCCCACAGGCACACGACTACCCCTCCGTTGTCCATAGGTAATCTACCATAAAGAGGTGCATTACCTGCCATCCTATCAGCCTTTTCATTCCCCCGCACTCCCGCATAGCTAGGCAAACAATCCATACAATGCTTACAATATGTGATCTCTGAAGAGAGGATAGCCATTCCACACGAAACATTCCTTTCTCCACCTTCCAAGCATACCCCTTGAGCCCGTAATGAATACAATTGTGTTGCAGTGGTCTCCTCTAACAAACAGAATGCCGCTGCTACTGGCCCCACCTCCATTATCATGCTGGAGGTCGTAGTCTCATATGCCAGACTCTCCTTTGTCAGACTCTTCCATTAGCCTTTGCAATAAATCCAACCACTACGTCTGTTTCTCACCACTGACCCATCGGTGTAGATAACTATGTCACCTTGATGTCTGTTACTCTGGATCAGTTGTTGCACCACAAACTCTGTGCGGCCCGCTGCCCATTATCTGCACTCACGACTCAATTTTACTTTTACATTGTGCCAGTCCGACATGTCTTCCGGTAATTTAACCCACTCTTTTTCTATACATCAATAATATTACATCAACACCTCCCTTTCTACACCAACATTTCACTCGCATTATTATTCCCCGCTCCCACAACACACACTGTTTCCTCCCTCTCCTCTCATTTACGTCCTCCGGCATGGCGGCAGCTAGGAAAATATTCATTTCAGAAGCCATCTCTCACACAGATTATACCAACAGGGGGTCTAACCACATTTGTGAGACTTTACATTTGGTATTTGAGCGAGGGTCCGCGGTGAATGGCATACAGGGGACCTGCAACTGATGTAGCCACAATTTAGAATGTTTAGCTACACCGCAGGGGACTCCCGGGGTATAAAAGCGGCTTGCGGAGAAGATCCATTAGCAAATAATGTTATTGTGAGTGATTCTGACTTGATTTTTTGTTGAATGTAGTTGATGATAATTGTATTAACTCACTGATACTAAGAACACGGAAGGTACCCACTAAATTATCAGACGGGTTTGCTCACCTTAATAAATGTTTCAGATGCAGGGAGAAAACAATCAGAATAGGATTAATGTCTTTATAATAAACATTGTCTTCTTCTTCTTCTTCTTCTTCTTCTTCTTCTTCTTCTTCTTCTTCTTCTTCTTCTTCTTCTTCATCGTCGTCGTCGTCGTCGTCGTCATCTTCTTCTTCCCTTTCGCCTGCATGTTGTTGTTGTTGTTCTTCTTCTTCTTCTTTTTCTTCTTCTTCCTTTTCTTCTTCATCTTCATCATCGTCTTCTTTCAAAATGTTTCACTTTACGTAACATCTGTTTCACATGTACGACGCAAACAATGAGAATACGATTAATGTCTTCTTCTTCCTGTTCGTCTGTTTCTTCTTATTCTTCACTATGTTTTCTTTATTTTTCCCACTATACCCGATAATATATCTGGCTACGTACAAGTCAGTTTGCCTTCTAATTACATTCTTGGCGCATGTTTGCTAATTTCTTCTGTTTCTGCCATCACTAGAGATTTATTTCCGCTTTGGTTTGACGAGTAATTCAAGGTAATAATATGCGAACATAAATAAATTACTCAGATTATAACGATGCTGACAAGAAGTGTTATATTCCATTCATTTTGTCTATTTTTATCCTGCTTGTATGATGTATGCACATTTGTTAGCTGTCTGGTTGCATTTCTTGAATACACTTCATTGCCGCCCTCTCTTTCCCTTGCGTATATCAGCATTTTGTGCATCTAAAACGTTGGTCATTTCTGTTTTAGTTTGGTTTGGTCTAAAGATTATTTCATTAAAGACTAAAGGTGAAAGGTGAGAGAACTGATTTAATTGCAACGGGGTTTACCCCACCTGAATCCTTTTCTCTCCGTACAACGACAAGCTGCCTGGAGAGAGCATCGGACACAGCACGAACTCCGCGGCTCCAAGTGATGACCTATTATTACATGTTGATTTGCGTTCCCTATTATCAGTGCCCCATCAGGCGAGCCCACTCCGACTTCACAGGTAGTCTGCATTAGTATTCCAGTCTACTCCAGGAAGATTGTAATAAACGTAGACCCACTCTCGCCGCCATTGTTGGTGTATGTCGAAAACGTAGACCCACTCTCACCGCCATTGTTGGTGTAGGCTGTGAACGTTTAATACATATAGTCCAATTGTACATACTACCACTGTGTGTGAAGTGTAGGTCTTCGCATATTCTATCCAACAACATAAAATCAGACTTCACCGACATTTCCATGTTGGTTTTGGGTGTGAACGCTTCGGGTGAAACCATGCCTGGAGATTATCATTATATCTCTGTGCAAGTAAACTGGCCTCTTTTAAATGCCGACTCGCCTTGCTGAAGGAACAAGTTAGTTAGTTAGTTAGTTAGTTAGTTAGTTAGTTAGTTTAGTTAGTTTAGTTAGTTAGTTAGTTAGTTAGTTAGTTAGTTAGTTAGTTAGTTAGTCGACAGATCATCCTCATTGCACATCGAATCATTCAGTCCATAAGTGCTCGGATCCCCTCCTCAGCAAATCCCGCAGAGGGTAGCGGCTAACGACACCAGTTCTGTGTTGGTTTATCAATCTTCTTTGGCTTCCTGCGTAGTGTTCTTGTTTGGCCACACCTCTTTTGATTTGCTTTTCTCGCAGTCTGACCATGGTTGTAGATTCGCAGTCATCACATGGTTCTCGCACAAGTCTTACTTCTCGTAGAGCATTCAGAATGTCAGCCTGGTCCATGGCGCGTCCGCCCTCCACCTTAGCCTTACCTGCGAGCTTGTCAGTCCGCTCATTTCCTTGTACTCCCGCATGCCCTGGCACGAAGATGAAACTAATCTTTGTCAGCCGAGACCGCTGCAGAGACAGAAGCCACTCTCTTCGGTTCCACCCCATCTCTATCCTCTTGAGCATGCTCATTGAGTCGCTAATGAAACATGCCCTATTGAATGTCTGTGTCTCGAGCCATGTTATTGCTTTACTTACTGCCATAACTTCCATAGTCAGGCTACTTGTGGTCTCAACAAAAGCTATTGTAGGAACAAGTCAACTTACGGCCAACGAGACACATTTGTGAGCACAGGTAGGTGATAGACAGGGTAAATTAAGACGTCTTTTACGATGCACTGTAATGAATCATCTCAATTCGGTGAAGGGGGACTATTTCAACCAGTGCATAAGAAAAAATCTATCAAGATCGAGGGGAAGAGAACAAGGGGGAGGCCGAAAAGTACATACCTGGATGATTTGGCCACGTGTTATGGTTGCGACAAGAACACTGAGCTGATCCACGACACTGGTGATCGTGTGAGATGGCAAAACATGACCGCCTACGCTTATTGGCATGGCACGTTATGGATGAATATTCGTTTCTCCTAAGTGCATTACATCTTCTCCTAATTGGGTTGCTCTGTGGGCGCCATGCAAAGAACTTTCTAATTCTACTATTCATAGTTTGTCTCAATGTGTATCCTAACCACCTCCTGCGTCTTTTCTTCATCTCTTCATTCGTATGTAGTTGTTTCGTTCTCCCAATGAACCCACGATATTGGTGATTCTGTTTTAATGTTTGGCCACGTTAAGAGAAGACACAAACTGGAACATGTTGTGGCAACCGGAAAGTTTTGCGGAAAGAGAGATAGAGGAAGACAGCGTGAAAAACTTCTTGGCAGTCTTGTGTCATGACAAGGAAAGGAGTCAACGCACTAACTGATCCATGACGTCATAGATCCGTAATTTGGGGAGAGGTATGATCGCCCACTGCCAGCCGGCAAGGCACTGGATGATGATGATTCTGCGCAGGCATCAATTAATGAATGTTTTCTTTCCCCTGTTCATGAAGAGCATCAATCCTTAGTCAGATATGACTGAAGAAGACCAGAATGTTAAATGTCTCTGAGAAGCTAAGGAAATGTATTTAGTACAGGTAACTGGTATCCCTATCTCATAACACCGTTCCTTCACACTCCAGCCCAGATGTCTCTGCTGTCAGATAACTTTTCTCTACCATCCTCTAATCCGTACGCAATTTCCGGGACTTGAGCCGAATCGATCAAATGTGGCATGACATCGTGACGATACGACAACACAAAACGATCATTACTACTCACGCAGGGCTGTATGAAAAATGAATGAACTCCACCTGAGTCGCTGCGTGTTCATGATAACTAGGAGAGGTCATCTAACCAACGCCACAAACAAAACATGAACATTAATATGAGATATTGCTGCATTAATATCAGTGTACGGAGCCTGGGGAATTGATACCATTCATCTGAGCTCAGAAACGATGCCATTAAATAGAGCGTAAAGATGACATTGCGTTGTTAAGTTATCCAAATAAGCTTGGTGGTGTATGAAGATATGGTGGACGCGTTAGCGTAGTTGATAGGGAGCTACGAAGATAAGTCATGGGCGCTGTCGGACAGAGGTTCGATGTCTGTGTTCGTCGTCCGCCAACAGAGGGAAATATTCACCACCTATACATCCGTAATTCAGGCCTAAAAAATGTGATGGCCCGACCATATCACAGCTCACAGCAGACTCCTGCTTCGAGACCTGTTCATCAATGTGCGGACATGTTATGTATTCCTTCCATTCCTGTCTGTCTATTGGTATTCAATGGGTGCTTTTTAGACATTTATATTACGAATTATATTACAATCCACCTGGGCTGTGTTGCAGAACCTTCCTTCCCCTCGCCAACTAGTAGCGTCGTACAAGCCGGGTAATAGAAGTGCAAAGATGCATATTCAGATGCTACCGAGGGCATGATTCACTACGTCATATACTGACTGGCTGGGATTTAAACCTCGGTTGTTAATGTTTCCCCCGCCGATTTTAGGTACGTCATTGTTAACAGACTTCATTCCGCGTGGGTCAGGTGGGTCTGCAGTCTTACCAATATCAACCCCGGAAGGGAACGGGTGCCTGTACCCCCAGAGCTGAATTGCCTCTTCTACTGCAATATCACGCGAGACATGGGGCGCAGACAGCAGAATCCTTTATTCCAAAGCGCAGAGACAGTCATAAATGGATATTAGTTTTCTTAACCGTCTAGTACATTCTTAGCATTCAAGGTATAAACAACGTCTCTGCTCCCACCAGGTTTTGACACTGGGACACTTGCCTGCCGGTAACGTTGTCATGTGTTGGAAATCCACATCGTACCAGTGTGGTTTTGCTTGTATTGACCTGGACTCCTGGACACTCGCCCGCCGACTGGAGGTCAGAGGTTCGCTCCGCAGCTGGGCTAATTCGGATTTTTTTAAAATTGACCTGAGCTCGCAGGCTGACCCAGCTTAAAATTGGTACCAAGAACGCATTGGGAAGTAAAGACGGCCGGTGTGATACTGACCGCATCACCCACAGAGAGCCGATTGGTCTATGAAATCATAGGTCTAACACCATATTACCACTGTAACTTAAGGTGTGAAAACGATCCTTTACTGACCTACTTCCAAGTCTGCCTGGTCTACGATGCGTAACATAACATTTTTTGGGAAGTAAATGCGATCGGCATGATATTGGCCTCATTACTTATCAAGCTCTGATTGGTCTATGCAAATATTAGGCTCTCACTGTTTATCCTACATAACTTCTCAATGCGTGTAAAAGTGTCCTTTAATGTATTGTTTTGTTTTACATCAGTTCCTCTGCATTTCATGAATGTGAATAATAGATTCATAATATACGATCATGTGAAGACAAGTTACGCGAAGAACGTAATTAACGAAGTATTACCAAGAAAATAACAGCAAAGGTGGGGAAATAGATGTGGGTATCAAAGTGAGATTACAATAGACAAGAGGGGCTTCCCTAGTCCTTAAGCTATTTGCGGACGTACAAATTGTAAAACAATTTTTAAAAAAAAATAAATAAATTTAGCACCACACTTAGGGAATATTCGGTTCAAACATTATTGAACAAACATGGATATGGAGTACAACGATTACTAATAAACTTCACACATTTATTATCCGGTGTTTGAGTAGAATATCAATCAATCAATTAGGTCTCGTCTACACAATGAAGGTTGGCTGCAATGGATCTCCAACACTGTCTGTCTTTGTCGCCCTGACTGTACATTCTGTCAGACTGATGTTCATCCATCACTAGATGTTATGTTCCCACTTATATCGTTGTCTACCTCTTGCTCGCTTGCCCTCCACCTTGCCCTTTAGTACGGTTATTATAAGAGTGTTGTCTTTTAAGATGGCCGGCATATTTCACTTGCCTCTTTTTTTTATCTCTTTCATCAACTCTCTTTTCATTCCCAGTTTTTCTAGAACCTCTGTATTTGATTGTTCCTGTTTCCATGAAATACGACATATTCTTCTGTATATCCACATCTCCAGGGCATCTATTCGACTTTCTAGTTACTTGTTCAATGTCCAGGCTCCGTACAAGCAACTAGAAAGTCGAATATAAACTAGAAAGTACAATATAAGGATGAAAATGATATGTCGGAATCAATAAATTGGAATTAATGGAGAGAATGAAAACAATACAAATAAATCAAGGGGTGAGGCAAAGAGGCAAGCCCTGGATAGAACATACATCGAGAAAGCCTGAGAATAGTATTATTTAAAAAAATGTCAATTTTTCTGGAATGCACATGGCAAAAGAAATAGAGAAAGTCCAAAAAAAAAAAAAACACACACACGGAGAAGAGAAGTAGGGAAGACATGGACCCAGCTGGGAGGTGCGGTCACGTACTGGCTAGACATTCGTCCACTGGTTTCGGTAGTCGGTGGTTCCATCCCCATTGAAGTGTAGACGAATTTTTAACATTGATGTGAGCTCTCAGGTCGACCCAGCTTACAGCGCATACCAGGAAATGTCTTAGGAGGTAAAAACGACTGGCGTCATGTGATGTTTGTCCATCAAGAATGATGATGATCATTCATTTCATCCAGTGGGGTTGAAAGTTTGCAGCCGTGAGTTCTAAGATGGCTGATAAGGCCTATTTTGGCTCGAAATGTTCTTTGACAATTTGGCCATAATGCACGACGTTCCAGGAGGAGCATCTCCTGTAGTGGTTTTTTTGTCCAGTCTATTTTTCACAGCTCTTGCAGTTCTGTTTTATTCACAAATGACTGCACCTTTGCGTAATGAAGTACGCAACGAATTTCGGTCTTCGGCAGCAGTCTCACAAACATAAGTTGGTCTTTAAACAACATGTGTCTAGCTACTTATGCCTATTGCACATTAAGGTGTGTACTTTTGTATGGACTCGGCTGCATGAGATAGCAACAGCTAAGACGCTTTGGAGAGAACTGTCTGATGGGCTACTTCCAATGGAGGATACAGAATGAAAAAAAAAGAAAAAGAAGGTAAACAAAAGAGTCAGCCAAACAGTCAGCCAGGCATGCATATTTAAACGCAAGTCAATTGCCAGGAAAGAAAGAAAACAAACAACACATACACACTTTTTATGCAAGAAATGCGTGTTTTACTCACACAAACATCTTGTTGTAAGAGCGTTACTTTATGTACGCCTGGCCTGTTGTTGTACTAAAAATATAGTTGAAATGTGTGTTGGTTGCTTCGCTCTGCACTCGTCTTCTCTCCGTTGTAATATAAAAACCACAGGTAATTATGTTGACAGTTTCAAAAATTCTCGACGGAAAGTTGAAGTCGGTTTCTCATCCGTATCACGTTCTCACTTTCGCTGGATTAGGGTTGTAGAAGTTACTGTGTGGAAGAGGAGAGAGGTAAGAGAGAGAGAGAGAGAGAGAGAGAGAGAGAGAGAGAGAGAGAGAGAGAGAGAGAGAGAGAGAGAGAGAATAGTGAGAGAGAGAGAAAGAGAGAGAGGGAGAGAGGGAGAGACGGGGAAAGAGAGACGGGGGAAGAGAGACGGGGAAGAGAGCGGGGGAGGGAGATAGAAAGAGACTAGGGGGACCAGCGGCAGGAAATAGAGCGGAGATACTGACAAAAAAGAAAGAAAGAAAAGGGAAGAATATTGAGAGAAGCAAGCGATGGTAGATGGAGGAGAGAGACACGCGTAAGTGTTTTAGAGTGGAGAAGAGAGCAGAGATGAGGATAAGAAAAGGGAGCAGGATACAAAGAGAGATGAGAAGAGAGAGAAGAAATCGAGGATCGAGGGAGAAAAGAGACTATAGATAGGGAAAAAAATGGTGGGTGGGGATGGGGGGGGGGTTGAAAAGAGAAGAGAGAAGGGGCGGGGACGGAAGACAAAAACGAGATGCGAGTAGAAAAGTGGCAAAGAATCAGATAAAATAGGTTAAGGTTAGTTGCATATCCTTTACAGGACGTCGCAGTCAATTGCAGAATATATTTTGTTTGGCTGTTAATGATTTCTTGACAAGTTTACATTCAGTAGTTTGATACAAAATAGAGAGTAAAGAAATTACAGAAGATAGGAGAAATAAGACTGAACAGATAGAGGAAGTGAACAAGGAGGCTTATAAGAAAGGTAATCGGAGAATAGCGAGGAGTGAGAGAGAGCATTGGTAATATAGAAGAAAAGAATGAGGAGCGTGGGAAAAAACTGAGAAGGAGAAAAGAGAAAAAAGAGGATAAGAACAGAGAGAAAGAGAGAGAGAGAGAGAGAGAGAGAGAGAGAGAGAGAGAGAGAGAGAGAGGCAGAGGGGGAGAGAAAAGGGAGAAGAAAAGAGCGAAGGCGATGAACGAGGTAAAATAGTGGGGGAAGGAGCCAGAATAGTAGAGAAATCAGACAGAAACGTCGAAAAAAGGAGAGAGAATAGTGGAAACTTCAGAGAGAATCTTCGAAGAAGGAGATAGAATATTGGAGAAAGGAGAGAGACTGGTAGAGAAATAAGAGAACGAAATGGAGAAAGAAGAGAGAATAGTGGAGAAAAAAGACAAGACAGGAGAAATTAGAAGAAACAAAAATCAGACATAGGAGACATGAGAACAGAGAAGACATACGAGAAAGAAGAAATTAGAACAAGTAGGCAACATGAGAAATGAGAAGACATGGGAAATATGAGAAATAAACATATGAGAGATATAAAAATGAGAGATCATGGGATATATAAGAAATGAGATGACATGGGATATATGAGAAATGAGAAGACAAGGGATATATGAGAAATGAGATGACAAGGGATATATGTGAAATGAGATGTCATGGGATATATGAGAAATGAGATGACAAGGGATATATGTGAAATGAGATGACATGGGATATATGAGAAATGAGAAGACAAGGGATATATGAGAAATGAGATGACATGGGATATATGAGAAATGAGAAGACGAGGGATATATGACAAGTGAGATGACATAGAAGACATGAGATGAGTTCCCCCCCTCCCCCCGCAAATCCTTTACAGGACATTGCAGTCAACAACAGAATTTTTCAGCTGCTGTTGATGTCTTGGCAAGGTTTACGTTCAGTAGTTTTCCATTGCTTTCTGAACGACCGGCCCACATGCCCTCCGTAAGTAACCAACGTAACGCGATCCGCTGCCGAATCTCGCGCAGCTGTGTTTCGTACGAGATTATACGGGATTACAAACAACGTCTTTAACCCTACGCCAGGGAGAGCGGCATAAGATGAGTAAACATGTGATATATGAGAAATGAGAAGCCGTGGGACATATGAGAAATGAGAGGACATAGAAAACACGCAAAGACATAGGATAAGTGAGAAAAGGACGGAAAGATAAGGTGGTATGTCATAAATTGAATGACAATTTTGTGTAAAATATCCTATCTTATGAATACGCAAGAAGTCTTGTTATTGTTATTGTTGTAGTTATTGTTGTTGCTGCTGCTCTATTGTTTGTGTATATAGTATGTCATCTTTGTATGCAGCGAAAGCGCAGTGGTTAGCACACTTACCTACCGGACGGTAATCAAGTGTTCGAACTTCCCAAAGAGGCGGGGCTATATTGTATTATTTTTGGGTCACCCGAATCGACCAGCCCAACATGAGTACAACGAAATGCCCATGGAAGTAACCGGTGTCGACTGATATTGTCCACATTTCTCACCGAGTCCCGATTGATCTAAAAATACGGAATCAGCACCATACACCCCGGAAGGTGTGGAAAAGTCTTCTTTTTGCCTTATTTAAAAATTACCTGGGTAATTGTTAATGTGAAAAGTGCAACACAGACCTGGAATAACTGGGGTACTATTTTAGGATGTAAAAAATCATTCACATAAAAAGTTATGTGAACTCAGGTGAGGATAATAAAAAGTGTGATGCGCAAAACAGACAAATATACCATTTGGAAAAAAAATAAAAATAAAATAATGAGGAACTATTTTTGTTCTTCCGTTGTGCCGTGTCTGACACAAATTTCAACTGAATTCCTGCGCTGTTTGATGATTGAACTATTTCTTGTACTATTTCTGTGTTTAGTCTGGGTTAGTAAGCACGTTTTTTTTTTTTAATGTTTTAGTTATCTCACGAATATATACTCAAGAGCAAACAAGCAGAGGCGCGTTCGCGCGCGTGTGCGTGTGTTTGTGTGTTGCTCTTTTTTTTCGTGTACCTTGTCGAATTGCGTAGGCGTTCACAATAACCTACCCTCAATTTCACACATATCTTTGGTAAGATATAAGCTTTCCTCAACTTCACACATCTTCTTGCGAGACCATCTCCCTTAAATTCGCACATATAATTCTTCCTAGACCATCTTCCTCAACTTCACACATATCACTGGTACGATATCACCTTCCCTCAACTTCACACATATCACTGGAACGATATCACCTTATCTCAACTTCACACATATCACTGGAACGATATAATTTCCCCCAACTTCACAAATATCACTGGAACGATATCACCTTCCCTCAACTTCACACATATCACTGGAACGATATCACCTTCCCTCAACTTCACAAATATTACTGGAACGAAACGATATCACCTTCCCTCAACTTCACACATATCGCTGGAACGAAACGATATCACCTTCCCTCAACTTCACACATATCACTGGAACGAAACGATATCACCTTCCCTCAACTTCACACATATCGCTGGAACGATATCACCTTCCCTCAACTTCACACATATTACTGGAACGAAACGATATCACCTTCCCTCAACTTCACACATATCACTGGAACATTATCACCTTCCCTCAACTTCACACATGTCACTGGAACGAAACGATATCACCTTCCCTCAACTTCATACATATCACTGGAACGAAACGATATCACCTTCCCTCAACTTCATACATATCACTGGAATGATAGCACCTTCCCTCAACTTCACAAATATTACTGGAACGATATCACCTTCCCTCAACTTCACACATATCAATGGAACGATATCACCTTCCCTCAACTTCACACATATCACTGGAACGAAACGATGTCACCTTCCCTCAACTTCACACATATCACTGGAACGATATCACCTTCCCTCAACTTCACACATATCACTGGAACGAAACGATGTCACCTTCCCTCAACTTCACACATATCAATGGAACGATATCACCTTCCCTCAACTTCACACACATCACTGGAACGAAACGATGTCACCTTCCCTCAACTTCACACATATCACTGGAACGATATCACCTTCCCTCAACTTCACACATATCACTGGAACGATATCATCTTCCCTCAGCTTCACACATATCACTGGAACGAAACGATATCACCTTCCCTCAACTTCACACATATCACTGGAACGATATCACCTTATCTCAACTTCACACATATCACTGGAATGATAGCACCTTCCCTCAACTTCACAAATATTACTGGAACGATATCACCTTCCCTCAACTTCACACATATCACTGGAATGATAGCACCTTCCCTCAACTTCACAAATATTACTGGAACGATATCACCTTCCCTCAACTTCACACATATCACTGGAATGATAGCACCTTCCCTCAACTTCACAAATATTACTGGAACGATATCACCTTCCCTCAACTTCACACATATCACTGGAACGAAACGATATCACCTTCCCTCAACTTCACACATATCACAGGAACGAGATCACTTTCCCTCAACCTCACACATATTTTTTGTTCGAAATCACTTTATCTGATCATCATCATCATCATCATCATCATCATCATCATCATCATCATCATCATCATCATCATTATCATCATCATCACTATCATCATCATCATCATTCAGTATCTTGTCTTGAACAGATCTGTGCGAGCCCCTCAATAATGTTGTTGATATTTCTCTCTATGATAAGCCAGATGTCCCACCTCGGTTACTGTCGTGTGTAAATTATCTATCACATCTTTAATTCATCTAAGATTTGATCCACTTCTTCTCCGCTTCCGTGGTAAGTAAATCAAGTGCCTAAAGGTCCCATTTACCCACCTTTAAGCGCATCCGGCATATGTTGCTAAACCCATACTGAACTAAACCAACCGACACTTGTAGTTTGTGGTCAATACCACACCGGCCGCCTTTGTTTCCAAAGATATTTCCTGGTACCCAATTTAGACTGGTTCGACCCGGAAGTCCAGGTAAATTTTAAGCACTAGAATCCACCTCTATACGGATGGAACCCCTGACCGCAAGGACAAGGGGCGAATGTCTAGTCACTACGCTACTGCGTCATCCCTGGTAAGGCCCTTCCCTCCTTCTCCTTACTAGTTAAAATGTTTTGCGTATCCTTTTACAGGACTTAGCTGTCAACAGCAGCATCTTTCAGCTGTCTGTTGATCTCTTGGCAAGATTACGCTCAGTAGTTTGCCATTGCTTTCTGAGCGGCCGGATCAGTATCCCGCAAGTCACGAGCGGGGGTCGAACCGCCTCAGCTCTCGCTCCGCTGCGAGACTCTGCGTGATAAACGGGATTACAGAGAGAAAGTATTGTAACCCCACAGCCAGAGAGACCGGCCCTTACTAGTTGCCTATTCTAAATGATCATGTTTTCTTACATGCCCACATTTTTCAATTTTCCTCAATTGTATTTGTCTTAAGAGTTGTGTTGAGTTCAGTCAAGAACCCACATAACAGCACTCGGGGACCAGGACCGCGTGGTTGATATTCTCAGTATGATACAAGTCTTCGAAAAGCCGCCCTTACATGTTGTGTTTTTTCCCTTAAAAACTATCGCCCCTTATGGTGCCACCTGATGCGTCCGCCTCTCTGTATCATAGCACCGCACAACCCTGCTCAAGACATTCCCATACGTGCTCCGCCTTCATCTTCAACAACCAACGAAGAGTCCCAATACGAATCGTACTAAGTAACAGTCTGATTACATATATGTCTGGCCTTTCCTCAGAATTTTGAGTCACTCCCTGCAGCACCAATGTTGTTCATACTCTATCAACATCTACAGCAACATAATTGTTCATACTTTATCTACAGAGCCATACTGGTAAGACAAAATAATCGTGTCTCTGCTGAGAATTGAAACCGGACCGCTGTTTTCGCAGGAGGTGCATTAAGCCCTATACCACAGCTGCAACGGCCATCAAATGACCATCTCTACGGCTCTCCACAGCCGGTGTTTGCAGCCCATTTGGCAGTTTTCCACCATGAACTGTCCGTGTTATTTTATTTGCAACAGTGCATCGCTAAAATCTCCATTACCTTTACGTCCTAGGAAGAAATATCAGTGTCGTAAAATGTGAAGATTAGTGAGCGCCAACACTGGACAGTTTATGATACACGCATAGTAGCCAATTTACGACTACAGAAAGCAGGGTCGTACCATTAGGCTAAAGTCAGTAAGGCAATGAAACATGGGTAATGTACATTTGCATTCCCACTTGGATTGGCTGCTCTTGTTGTCAAAGAAAATGTGTCCCATGGCACTGACGGTATGGGATAATAGCAGACGCAAAACCCCGTGTTTCATCTTCTTCGGGCGACTTGTCGGTAGGAAAGTGACTCTCCAATCCTGTTTTGTGTTTCCTCTTCTTCTTCTTCCTATTCTTCTCTACTTGTTCTTTGTGTTGTTGTTGTTGTTGTTGTTGTTGTTGTTGTTGTTGTTCTTCTTCTTCTTCTTCTTCTTCTTCTTCTTCTTCTTCTTCTTCTTCTTCTTCTTCTTCTTCTTCTTCTTCTTCTTCTTCTTCTTCTTCTTCTTCTTTTTCTTCTTCTTCTTCTTCTTCTCCTCGTTTCTCTGCTGCTGCCTTTCATCACCCAATGAGCCATAGGCCTTCATCGAACTGACATCAAGCCCTTTCAAGACTTGTTCATGTCTGGCTGAATTTTGCAGCTAAAGTCTTCTACGGGATGAGGTATCCAGTCTCTCGCCAAACCTTCACAGACAGCTCTTACGACATGCATGGTAGTTTACAGTGTTACTATTCTTTCCTTCCCTTATGGACATCGCTAAAGCACGGGCGCACCAATCCACCCTATCATGTTATATTTTGATGAAGCATGTGTTGATTATATTATTCTGAGTGGCTAGAACGCCATCCCCCTATTGAGGAGACCATACAGAGAACCCGTGTCTTGGACAAGGATGGCAAGCTAAGAGAACCCGTGTCTTCGACAAGGATGACCAGCTCAGAGAACCTGTGTCTTGGACAAGGATGACAAGCTCAGAGAACCCGTGTCTTCGACAAGGATGACCAGCTCAGAGAATCTGTGTCTTGGACAAGGATGACAAGCTCAGAGAGCCCGTGTCTTCGACAAGGATGACCAGCTCAGAGAACCCGTGTCTTGGACAAGGATGACAAGCTCAGAGAACCCGTGTCTTCGACAAGGATGACCAGCTCAGAGAACCTGTGTCTTGGAAAGGATGACAAGCTCAGAGAAACTGTGTCTTGGACAAGGATGACAAGCTCAGAGAAACTGTGTCTTGGACAAGGATGACAAGCTCAGAGAAACTTGTGTCTTGGACAAGGATGACCAGCTCAAAGAAACTGTGTGTTGGACAAGGATGACAAGCTCAGAGAAACTGTGTCTTGGAGAAGGATGACCAGCTCAGAGAAACTGTGTCTTGGACAAGGATGACCAGCTCAGAGAAACTGTGTCTTGGACAAGGATGACAAGCTCAGAGAAACTGTGTCTTGGACAAGGATGACAAGCTCAGAGAAACTGTGTCTTGGAAAGGATGACAAGCTCAGAGAACCCGTGTCCACTTTGCTACCATTGGACATCCTTCAGAGTTAGGAGTTTAACAATACAAATCGAGAAATTCTCTGCCAAAGCAACATTTACATATGTAATTATGCCACCCACTATAACATATTGATTGCATGTTTGATTCTCGTATAATTACATTTAGATTTTCGTCGATGCTACGAAGTTCGTGCGCTCTGTTGAGACCCTACTTGTGGGTAGTGAAAGCAGTCCTCAAATCCCAAGAAAAATCCAAACCTGGATAGCATGGCCACACGGCACAATCTCGACCAGAACACAGACAGTGACGATCGTATAAGATGGCGATCTATGACTTCCTGGGCTTATCCATGTGGTACATGATTCTGACCACCTTAGGCAGAAGCATACACTATGCTGAAGTACATATTGTTTACTGTAGAGCAAGTTATATTTACAGCCTTCCGCAACTGACACCCGGGAGCTCTCTTATAAAGTGGAGTTTTCGTTTTCGTTAACTACCATCGAGCATATCTGCTATAAACTGGTGTTCTCTCTGCAGTTACTATTAGTACTGGGACTCTTCGCTGACTGTTGAAGATGCGGGCTGGGCACGTCTGGGAATGTCTTGTGTGCCGTGATGTCGATGCTTTACTAAACTTAACTCAACTCTTTGTGCCGTTAAGTACCTTTCACTGTGTATATGACAAACTCGTTTTCTCCTATTCGTTAACAACCATTGAGAATCTCTGTAATCTCTGTAACAAAGGGGTATTTCATATAGTATGTTATCCCTGCCGTTAACTACCACTTAAAATGTATGTTACGAAATAGCAGCTATCCATTGTAAGCTTCAATTCTAGTATTGATACTCTGTGCTACAAAGTGGTTTATCCTGCTGTTAACTACTATATAACCATTGAGAAACTGTTACAAAGTGGTGTTCTCCAGCCGTTAACTACGATTGACAAGCTCTGTTACATTTGGTGCTTTTCTTGCCAGTAACCACTATTAATAAAGCGACATAAAGTGATTTTCTTCCTGCCGTAAACTACCATTAATAAACCTTTATAAAGTGGTATTCCAGCAACTGTTTATGTGTGAAATCTGGTCACACATATCCTAAATCAAACCCTGCCTGATCAGATGCCTAAGAATAGTTTACTAATTTAACTATTTGAGACCAGGTCAGAAATTGTATTATCGGACAGACAGTGTGATCAACACATCGAGCAGCATACATTGAAAAGTAGAAGATGAAATGGTTTGGTCATCTCGTTAGAATGCAACACCATCAGATATCAGAGTTTCCTCTACACCAAAAGAATGGTACGAGAGCAAAAGGATGATCCAGAAGAAAATGGACCAACGATATCAAAGACATTGTACAGTCACAGGAATAACATTATTCAATGTGGCCTATCGGGGGATAGAATATCAACTATTAATCCTTGTGATGTTTGGTGACAAAAGTGGAAGATGATGATGATGATGATGATGATGATGATGATGATGATGATGATGATGGTGGTGGTGGTGGTGGTGGTGGTGGTGGTGGTGGTGGTGGTATATTGATAGTAGACGAACAGCAGAGTGTCCGACTGGCAGGCAGGCAAATCGTGAGGTTGCCCTGAACTCGCTGAGTAGTTAAATATGTAATAGTTGGTGGTTTGACACTAAGTGCTGATACCTTCTTCAAAGTGCACGCGCAACCCACCAATGGGTTGTAGGTTAGTTCATTTATTTACATAGGAAAACGCCAACGACGAAAAATAACAACCGCGAAATATGATAGCATTAGAATCAAGCAAGAACTTATCGATAGTGTCAATATTTTGCTTCCATTTTCTGATTACACTTTACTTTTGTTTGTCTCCTCTCTAACATCCATTAACTTTCTACCCAGTTTGAGCTTGTATCTCCAGGGTCTTGCAGTGTATCACTATGCCGTGCAGATAACTGCACTTTTTGAGAGCAACGGCATCGCTTTCCGTTCCTCAGCCCAGATAACGGAACTTCTTTGACTGCATCCCAGGTAACTAACTGACTATACACTTTCGCCTGGTCGAGATTTGTAACGGCAGGTAGACATTCAATCTGGTTTAGCGATTAGCTGTGTTTTGTTGTCAGCACTTTACGGGTTGGTTACTATCTACAAATATTTAATGTCTGGGACACGCAGATGTCGACAATTTTGTCCAAATAACGCAGGATAAGATAGGAGGACGGAGAAAATGTATGATTAATACACAAATGATTGCTGTTCTTTATTGTTCGGAACTTTCTTCATTTTACGTGCATTTCTTTATTCTCTCATAAGCTTGGAGCGGCTTAGGGCTTAGCCACCAGCTGCACTGTTTGTAGTTTGCTTGCATGTCAATTTCCACTATGGATTTTGTATTCCATTTCTTAATAATTTGATCAGAGTATATTTTGGCTTCCTTTTTGTCCGGTTTTCTCGGGGCTGTTCCGGTAGGTTTGTGGTCGCAAGCAAGTTCTCCTCCTCCACCTTCTCCTCCTCCTCCTCCTCCTCCTCCTCCTCCTCCTCCTCCTCCCAAACCTTCTTCTTCTTCTTCTTCTTCTTCTTCTTCTTCTTCCTCCTCCTCCTCCTCCTCCTCCCAAACCTTCTTCTTCTTCTTCTTCTTCTTCTTCTTCTTCTTCTTCTTCTTCTTCTTCTTCTTCTTCTTCTTCTTCTTCTTCTTCTTCCTCCTCCTCCTCCTCCTCTACCTTCTCTTCCTCCTCCTCGTACACCCTTATACGTCGATCTGAATACATACAAAGGTAGCATAATTCAATTGACATTCCCACAGAGTTTGTCCTAATTGTCGCGAGATTGCCATGAGTTAAACAGATAAATATTCCCGACGTTTGCTTGGCGTGTATTTTCAGCACCATTATTTTACTAACTGGAAAAACACCGCGGATGTCAAAATCTCAGGACAATATTTGTAGCTGCACGTGTACATCTATAACGGATTTGGAACGGTCGGTGTTGATGGTGACAGGTCCTGGCATCGCCTTGATTAGTTTGTCTACATTTGAATGTAAATGGAAGCAGTGGGGTCAGCCCATCTACACATTTGGTGTTGAGTGAGAAGGAAGGGATACACCGAGTTGGCAGTTCATTACCAGTTAGAATCACATATATTGTCACCACGGAACAGAAGATTGACAAGTTTGTCAACATTTGAATGCAGATGGAAGCCGTGAGATCACAATGGCAGATGTAAAACGGAAGTACTTAGTAGGGAGAAAACAGTACATATGTCAATTCTTGGTTTCCGGAACATGAAGAGTTTGACGGGGTTATTTGCAACTGTTTGTTGGAAGTCGTCATAAAATTCGCTGGCTTGTTTTGAGAATCTTAACAATTACTGACAACTTTGACAGGATTTAAGCCCGGAAAAATAGATCCTTGCAAATGGTTGATATGTCCAAATAACACCTGTGTGGGGGAGAAGAGGATAAAGTCACGTGGACAACTTTGGTAGTTTGCCATATAAACTCTAGTTGGGACCAGCTAGGGAGGACTTGAAATTATGCTTTAGTCAGAGTGCCAGGGCACGGCAGCGCCTAGTGGAAATAATATCTACCGTGTGTTA
>JACEFZ010024143.1:372500-392500 GCA_014155875.1 Cepaea nemoralis | reverse complement strand
GATCTATTTTAGATACATGAAATTTTTCTAACTCTGAACAATATCATCGAAGCTACAATTTTAAGTGTGAAATTTAAAGGAGAAGATGTACTATTGCCTCGCATCCCAATGATTCCAACAGATATGCCATTCAAATTCAAACGTCTGCAGTTTCCGGACAGACAGACAGACAGACAGACAGACAGACAGACAGACAGACAGACAGACAGACAGATAGATAGATAGACAGATAGATAGATAGATAGATAGATAGATAGATAGATAGATAGATAGATAGATAGATAGATAGATCCCCGCCAGGTGCTGGGCGAAGCCGGGCCGGGTCCTCTAATATATATATATATATATATATATATATATATATATATATATATATATATATATATATATATATATATATATATATATAAGAAAACAGTAACAATAATGATATCAAAGAAAATGATGACACCAAAAGTGACATAGATATAGAATTGAACCAAGTAGATAATTTTAAATAACTTGTGGGTGTACTTTCTCCGTAATCCCGTTTATCCACGAAGGGTAACGCAGAGCGCGAGAACTGGAAGCGGTTCTCGCCGCGTTGGTAACTTAGGGATAAGTGAGTCGGCCGCTCAGAAAGCAATGACAAACTACTGAGCGTAATCTTGCCTAGAAATCAACGACAGCGGTACAATTCTAGTGTTGACAACGATGTCCTGTAAAGAATATGGGGAAAATAAAGAGGGGATTGGGGGGGGGGGGGCATTTGTAACATCGGATGGAAGATGTACAACAGAGATTAAGAGCAGAATAGGGCAAGAAAAAGCCGCATTTCAGAAAATGAAGAGTATCTTATGCAATAAGTCACTATCAATGACTGTAAGAAAGAGAATGGTGAAAATCTATAGAATACGTTTTGCTGTATGGCAGTGAATCTTGGAATGTAAATGAACAAATTAGGAAGAACTTATAAGCAACAGAGACGTGGTTTTTTAGACGAATGTTGCGAATTCCTTCGACTGCCAGTGTAACTAACAAGGATTGCCCCCCCCCCCTCGCTCTCTCCCTCCCCCATCTTTCTCTCTTTCTCTCTTTCTCTCTCTCTCTCTCTCTCTCTCTCTCTCTCTCTCTCTCTCTCTCTCTCTCGCTCCTTCATAGATTTTGAACCTGGTTACGCCACTGAGATGAGACGCCTGTTCGATCTCCGGTGCGTAATGCGGTGTTTTGTGCAACCTGCCAAAAGTACCATCTCAGCTTAAGGATAAACAGAGGCGAATCCTGAATTAAAAAACAAACAAAAACAAAACAAAAACAAAGAGAGGGCATAAGAATTCTCCCTTTGAAATGTCTGTCCTCGGGACACTGAGACGAGCTTCTTGGATTCAAAGAAAAGACTAGCAAGAAATTGTTATAATACTTTAATATAAACAGCCGTTGCGGGTGAAATAATGGTAAACAAGTTACTATGATGGCATCAAATTTCATAATAATCTACTGAAACCATAATTGGGGTGGGGGGAGGGGAGATATACATGAACAGACAACATCAAGATACAGCCAAGGCAGCGTCATGATACTGTCAAAGCATGGTCAAGATACAGTCAAGGCACGGTCAAGACACAGTCAAGGCACGGTCAAGATACAGTCAAGGCATGATCAAGACACAGTCAAGGCACGGTCAAGATACAATCAAGGCATGATAAAGATACAGTCAAGGTCATGATCAAGATACAGTCAAGGAATGATCAAGATACAATCAAAGCATGATCAAGATACAATCAAGGTACGATGAAGATACATTCAAGGCATCATCAAGATACAATCAAGGCATGATCGAGATACAATCAAGGTACGATCAAGATACAATCAAGGCATGATCAAGATACAATCAAGGTACGATCAAGATACAATCAAGGTACGATCAAGATACAATCAAGGCATGATCAAGATACAGTCAAGGCATGATTAAGATACAGTCAAGGCATGATCGAGATACAATCACGGCATGATCAAGATACAATCAAGGTACGATCAAGATACAGTCAAGGCATGATCAAGATACAGTCAATCAGAAAACAAGCGGATAAAAGGCCAGAAGATCGACTTCACTGCACCATGTTTTATACCATACTGCTCAGCTTCTGTCTGCAGAGCAAATACTCCACCCCCCCCCCCCCCAAATTCCACCGGAAACGGCTATGGTAATAACCTCCCCCCCCCCCTTTTTTTCTTAGCTCCCCTGCTCCCGAGAGCTAAATGACGGAGTCGGACAACGAACCCACGTCCTTCACAGCACTAGGCTACAGATTTAACCAGTTGGCCACGAAGCCCCCCCCCCCCTCCTCCTCCTTCCCCAACCAACCTAGCAGAATTGAAGACAGATGCTGTCGGAGATCACTGCACAGAAGGCGTTAGGTGATGATAATAAGCATGTTTGGTAACCAAACAATGTAATAACACGCTTTAATATACCATGAAGATTATTGGGTATATTATGCTAGCCACATATTTATATAGACCAAATGATACGTGATGGATGATGTGAGCAATTTCCGGATGGCCGCCTTGATTTCCCATGACATTTTCTGGTAATAAATTCACGAGGGTCGACATGGGGACGGGGGGGGGGGGGGGGGGTAACTTTTAAAATACATCACAATGACAACTCAAATACTTGATCACCGGCTTGGCATACACGCGTGTCAGCCACTGCGCCACCACATGCTTCAATAAGCAGCTTTTAGACGTTTCATTTATATATAATATATATAAATATATGTCATATATATATATATATATATATATATATATATATATATATATATATATATATATATATAATATATATATATATATATGTGTTTGTGTGTGTGTGTGTGTGTGTGTGTGTGTGTGTGTGTGTGTGTGTGTGTGGTGGGGGATGTTGGATAAGCACTATGGCTGTATCTGTCCACTTCTCAAACACTTTACTCAATCAGCTGCAGATAGGAGATATATAGATACATGCAACTGTTGAACTGGTACAATGACAGCTACAGATGGGAGATACAGATACATGTAACTGTGGACTGTTAAAATGACAGTTACAGATGGGAGATACAGGTACATGTAACTGTGGACTGTTAAAATGACAGTTACAGATGGGAGATACAGATACATGTAAGTGTGATTGGTAAAATGACAGCTACAGAGTTGCTGCAGGAGTGTCCAACAGAGAACATTACTTTGATCTACATACGCTCTATTTATGTATTTATCAGCAAACTCTGTGGAGATGTTAACAAACGTCTGTTTTCTTTAAATATATTTAGATTGACGTCTGAAGTTGTTAGAAGAAGAAGAAGAAGAAGAAGAAGAAGAAGAAGAAGAAGAAGAAGAAGAAGAAGAAGAAGAAGAAGAAGAAGAAGAAGAAGAAGAAGAAGAAGAAGAAGAAGAAGAAGAAGAAGAAGAAGAAAGAATACACGTCACAGCTCAATATCTTATTAATAATCACGTTTTGAAATGTGGGAATCCAGTATTTACAGGGACATCAGAGTGGCTTTATTAAATCCTTGCCCTTTGTACTGAGGAGCTGAAGTCTTCATTGTCATAGAGCAGACTTTCTGAATAATCGTAGATTAGTTCTTAAGGGATGCCTGGGTTTGCTCCTCGCTGGTCCTGGATTAGTCTCTCTCAATGAAGTTTTCAATACAGTGTAAGGCTAAGGTCATCGACCAGCATGGTCACTGCCAAGAATGAAAGCAACGGCAGACTGCTCTCTGTACTGATGCCAACTATAACTGTATAAGAAAGTGAAGGATTGAATATTCATTTGTTGGACAGGAGAATAAACAGACATATCCAGCATGAACTGAATATTGAAGACGATTGGTTATTAAGACCAACAGAAATTAGGAAAGTGACATTTTTTGGGCATGTAAAAAGACATGAAAGTCTGGAAATGACAGTAATAGAGGGAACTGTACTAATGAGGCGATGTAGAATTAGATGATAAAGTAGATGGATTCAAGATATATTCTTCTTCTTCGTCCATTGGCCTAGGAGAGTGCGTCAAAACCAGTTATGCACCTCATAGATCAATGTGGAGTTCCCTCCCCAACATGGAGGAGTGGCGTTGGAGCTGTTATGGTTTCTAGAGTGTTTATGCTTGTGGCTACGGATTGCTTACGCATTTACCTCATGTCGGACTGGTAGTGCATAGTTCCCTCATGCTATTGAGTTGAGTGCTTGGAGCGACACTGTGAGCTGAGAATTTCGTGTGGAATGCTTTTACATCTGTCCGCGGTTGTTGTTGCATGAACTGCATATTCAGAAAAATTACGGCCGGCAGATCGCTGAACTAACTCTATGGCCTTATACAGTAATTTGGGCTGCTGGTTTTCGAGTGACTGGCGCTTCCATCGACGATGAACTTGTATTTTTTATGGTGGCATTATGACGGCAGCATTATGCATAGTAAATCAGTGAGGGTTGTTGGTTTGTCGAGACTTCTGTCTGTTCCACTTTTCACAGGGGTAGTGAGGAGCATTTTGTGTGATATTCACTGATACAGGAATGGAGTATAATGGGGCGACCCTTTGTCGTAAAATTGGAACCGCGACTAACTAACAAAATAGGTCAGTGCGACCGACTTTCGCATGCATTTGTGTCAGTTTGCTTCAGCTAGACCTGTGGTGGGGCACATTTCTCTGCCAAAAGCCACTTGGACATTTATAACATCATTTGTGTGCCATACAAAAATATCAGCTGAAACTTTAGCTTGCTGTATGTGCTCACACAATTAATTCACTCACGCTAAGGTGAAGACTGGAACTGCTTCTCTTTGGTGAGGCGTATGATGTTTGCTGGTATTGATGATGTTGCAATTCGAAAACGCTTTTCCAGATTTGCGTCGGTTAATCTGGACCGCAGTCGACTCTTCGCGATGGCAAATTTAAAAACGGCTTGCCCGAGCAGTAAGTTTTTCCGTATAGATATGCACATTTCAATGCATGTCTCTTCAAAGTGGAAAATTCATCATTTCTTGTATAAATTGTATCGAACTCAAGCAGATGGATGTTGTTGTAGCTAGCTTTCAGCTCATCATCGATTAGCAACTGAATGACGTCCTGCTGTTGGTTGTCAGACACATCAGCTGATTCCACGTTGAACGGTGTAGCAATGATGTTCACTTCTTTTTATGTGCTTTTCGCTCCGTTGAATCTTTCATTAAACACTTCAATTAGTTTCGCACATTCACCAGCATAGCCAAGTGTCGTAGAAGGCTTTTGTCTTTCCGGAGTGGGGAACTACATCATGTGATAAAGTTAGTTGCATATCCTTTACAGGACGTCGCAGTCAACCCAAGCATTGTTTGGCTGTTTGTGATCTCTTGACAAGTTTACTTTCAGTAGTTTGCCATTGCTTTCTGAACGACAGGCACCCATACCATTTCGTAAAAAATCAACGTGGTCTGCTGCCAAATCGCCCGCAGCTGTGTTCAAACGCGGTTATACAGGACTAGCGAACTACGTCCGTACTCCCATCGCTACGGAGCCGGCATGTGAAAAAAGCTGATAGATTTACTGAATTTAAAGTCTCGCCTGTGTTAGTCTTGGCAGCGCCCGACTAACTGATTTCGCGGGTTATATAAGGCCTAACGACTCTC
Organism: Cepaea nemoralis; assembly: GCA_014155875.1. NCBI lineage: Eukaryota > Metazoa > Mollusca > Gastropoda > Stylommatophora > Helicidae > Cepaea > Cepaea nemoralis. The sequence goes on along the minus strand of JACEFZ010024143.1, from coordinate 386,871 downwards.
CTTGAATATCAAGAAAACAGTAACAATGGTGATATCAAAGAAAATAGTGACACCAAAATGTGACATAGAAATAGAAGAGAAAATTCGTAACCAAGTGTATAATTTTAAATACCTAGGGGCATTTATAACACCAGATGGAAGATGTACAACAGAGATTAAGAGCAGAATAGGGCAGGCAAAAGCCACATTTCAGAAAATGAAGAGTATCTTATGCAATAAGTCTCTATCAATGAATGTAAGAAAGAGAGTGCTGAAATGCTATATAGAACCAGTTATACTGTATGGCAGCAAATCTTGGAATGTAAATGAACAAATTAGGAAGAACTTGGAGGCAACAGAGATGTGGTTTTTGAGATGAATGTTGCGAATTCCTTGGACTGCCAGAGTAACTAACGACGACTGCCTGAAAGAGGCTAATGAAACTAGGACACTATATTTAACAATAAGGAAGAGACAAACAGTTTTCTTTGGTCATGTGATGAGAAGAGAGACATTGGAGAACATCGTGATAACTGGACAGATCGAGGGGAAGAGAGGCAGAGGCAGACCAAGAGAAATTATGCTGGATGGAGTGAGACGGTGGCATGGAGGAATATCAGCAGCAGAGTTGATCCAGAAAACCAAATACCGAGATCTGTGGAGAGCCATGAACACCTACGCCAGCTGGCAGGCAGAGCACTTGATGATGATGATCTACGGCCTGCACGCCGGACGTTCGCTGCCGCTGCTCTAGACAGATGTCATCCGCGGTAATGGGCTGCATCCACCGGTAGGATTCAAGACATGAAAGGTAATTTACACAAGACAACAACAGAGACATGACATGTGACTTATGATAGAGAGCCATTTCTAAAGACGTATGGTGGTGAAATTATGCACAGGGCATACCAATGATTAATAATTTTAATTTAAAAAAAGCAAAATTCAGATATCACGACATATCCTGGGAGGTAAAATTGACCGGAGTAATATTGACTACATGACTCACCGAATTTAGATTCGTCTATACAAATATAGGGCTAGCACCATTTATCCAACATGTTACAAGGCGCACAAAAAAGTGTTCTTGTTCTTTTCCTACTTTATCGTCAAATGCTGGGAAACATTGACCCCCACACTTATGACCAGGTGCGTTAGCGAAGTTGTTAGCTAACTGCGCGGATAATGTCATAAGGATGAGGATTCGACGCCTGAACTCATCTCCTGCGAAAGTGAGGGAGAGATTTCCGATGTATTTCTCCGTGCATCCAGGCCTACAACATGTGGTGGCGCTATCATATCACAGACCCATAGAAGAAAACTGCTTAGGGATAAAACAATTATGAATGGATGACCTAAAGGTTCTCTCCGTGTTCTATTGAAAAATTTAATATTTAAAGAGGAGACGGGCGAAGACAGCGAGAGAGCATTCTGGGCGTCGTTGAATCTTGGCATCGAAACAACGCCTTAATCTTGTCTTCTGTCCTCTTTCCATGGGAGTGTACCACACCAGGTTACCCAGCGCGCTAACTCGGAGGTCAGGGCATTCGACTTGGGTAAGCATTGTGTAATAAGATGGGGAGAGGTGGGGAGGGGGTGTCCTCCGTTGAGAAGTGGTAACCCTCTTGCCTCCCGCTCCAAAAGTTTAGGGTTCGATTCCGATCTCCGTCCTTTGGTTCACAAGTGCAGCTTTCTCTAACATTCCTGGACACTACGGAGTTCGTGCTTTTTGCCACATTTTTGGCTAGCCACTCTGTGGAAGGAAACCCGGTGCAATTATGTCTATTCTTTAAACCGTTATTACTTCTGTTAGAGAGATTCCGTCCAAGATACCGGGTTCTATGCACCCGTGAGTAAGACATCTCTTCCTGACCTTGTTGCCAGGACACGGGCCTTACGGAAGTACCCTAGGAATGAACTTCGAACCCCGACCGTTAGTGAATTTCCAAAGATATGACTGTGCACCAAGCAACCAATACATCAAGCTGCCACCCAGGGCTAGAGGAATCTACAGTCGGGGAAGCATGGCTCAACACGTTGGTCCGAGCAGAGGTGGGATTCTCGTTCTGTGGAGGAGAATGTATCAGCGAGACTATCTCCCATGTGAGCTGTCTGCCTTGCGCGGTGAAAGTCGTGGGTTCGTTATCACGAGTGTTGGGTTAAAACTGCGGTAAAACTGTGGAAACGTTAACAATAGAGAAACACGTGGTCTGGGGCAGCTCTGTATAATAGTAGACGGTACTACCTGCTTTAATTTAGCACCGAATGTTTGGCACAGCTCACAATTACGACACCACACATTGTCCCAACGGCCTCGGTGCCAGTCAATCGGTCAGGGCAGCTTCGTAACATACTTACAGAAAACGAAGGACGTTGTGATGACAAGCCTTCAACCGCAAACAACAAGAGAACGCAAAAACACACAAAACAAACATAGTGACGACACCACAGTAACTTAAACATGCATAATCCGATGGAATCATGTGGCATTTAAGTAAGCACAACGAAATAAATAAGTCCTGTGAGACTATCTCAAAGGCCATGTATTTCCCAGCATAACGTCCTGGAGCTAATGGCAGGCGGCTTGAAACAATGTGTATGTACTAAATTGTTGAAAGATGGCAAATGTAGTCCCACGACCCATATTTACATCGGTGTATGAAGAGTTCGTCCTTCATATATTCTAGGCCGCGTCATATCAGATTAGATGGCCAGTTGTCTTGCTTTCCTGTTTTTCTTCTTGATAATTCTCAATAAATTATTAAAATTGTCTCGTACGTGTTCTTATGAGGGATGGTCGATCCCGAATCCCTAGTGCTCGGAAAAATCATTCTTTCTTGCTTGTGATTGAACCGGCACCACTGTTTTTGGTAGGCAAGTTAGCTTAAACAAAAATGTAAAGCACCTCATTTGCATATCAACAAATTTACGAATTTCAAGTCCTCTAAATATTCAAGCCAAGGACATTTGTGATGGGATGGGCAGTTAACTTCCTCCTTGCCATTCCTTCCTAAGCAATTCTCGGACTATTCTGAAAAAAGTCTAGAGAACTTGGTGACAACTGGAAAGATTGAAGGGACAAGAACCAGAGGAAGACATTGGCATTTGCCGTCTTGACAGACGATAGTTTGGTACATTGTGCTTCAAAAAGGCATAATAACTACAACCCATCGCGGTAGCGAATGTGGCTGATAAGGACAATTCGCGCTGTAAATGTTCGTCCACAGTGGATGCATGTGAATACATGGTCATTTCCACCATCATGGATCATCTTACGTCTCACAAGCTCGGTTTGTGACTTATCTGCAATAATTTTCCCCTTTGTATGTATTCCATTTCTGATAGTTGCCGTCCATGCAACACGTTCAGCGGTGACTTGCTCCCAATGTGCATTATCAATGCCTGTATCAATCAGTAGTAGAGGCCGACCCTGAGATCTCTTACTCATCTGTAATTCACCAAACAAGATGTCCTTTGGTATTTTACCATCATCCATCCTCCTAACGTGTCCCTATCTATCCAAGTCTACGAAGACTGAGCATGGAATAAACCGTCACACAACCTGATCTTTCGAATACGTCAGTATTTGTGAATTTTGTCTTGCCACTTAATTCTGTTCAAAGTATTCACGCAGACACCGCATATGAAAGCTGGTTAAACGTTTTTCTTGATAGGTTGTCCAGGCTTCACTGCCATAAAGAAGAGTATTAAGGACATAGGTTTGGCAGACAAGGACTTTTGTTTTGGCAGTAAGCTTCCTGTTCTCCCAGACTCTTTTTGTTAACCTGTTCATTGTTGTTGCTGCCTTACCAATCCGGATGTTGATTTCCTGATCTAGGGATAATTTACTATTCACCTCTGATCCTAGATATGTAAACTGGTCTACTGTCTCTAGTTCGGCGTCGTCAATCAATATTGATGGTACCCCATGTGCACCTTGTGACATAATCTGTGTCTTCTTTTGCTAGTTGTTAAACCAAATTCAGAACAAGCATTGGAGAATGCAGATAGTAGACGTTGTAATTCTTCCTCAGAGTAAGACGTAATTGCAGTGGCATATGCAAAAAGCAACTCTCTGATCAGTACCCTCCTAACTTTGGTCTTGGCCTTCAATCTCTGAGCATTGTAGAGGGGACAAGAACTAGAGGAAGGCAGAGGCAAATATCTAGATGGTTTGACCATATGACATGGTCGGGCAAGAAACACATAACTGTTCTACGACTCTGGTGATATTGTAAGATGGCGAAACATGACCACCCACAATTACTGACATGGCACATGATGATGATGATCCATTTTTTTCATATCATGTATTCAGAAAAGCCAATGAGTACGTCCTTCAAGAAACAAACCGAAACCATAATCTGATTTGAGAAATTAGACGTAGAGAGATATAGCTGATCCACGACTCTGGTGATCGCTTGTGAAACATGACCGACCATGTTTATCAGCATTGCACATGATGATGAGGACCCATTTCTACGAGACTGTGTCGACCCCCTACCTCCAACAGTACCCTTGTCTCCCAGTCCCCCTGCCTCCCAGTCCCCCAGCCTCCAGAAGTCTCCTGCCTCCAGATGTTCTCCTGCCTCCAGAAGTCCTCCTGTCTTCAGCAGCCACCCTACCCCCAGCAGTTTCCCTGTCTCCAGCAGTCCCTGTCTCCAGCAGTCCCCTTGCCTCCAGCAGTCCCTGTCTCCAGCAGTCCCTGTCTCCAGCAGCCACCCTACCCCCAGCAGTTTCCCTGTCTCCAGCAGTTCCTGTCTCCAGCAGTTCCTGTCTCCAGCAGTCCCTGTCTCCAGCAGTCCCTGTCTCCAGCAGTCCCTGTCTCCAGCAGTCCTGTCTCCAGCAGTCCCCATGCCTCCAGGAGTCCCCCTCCCTTCAGCAGTCCCCTTGTCCCCCTGCCTCTAGCAGTCCCTGTCTCCAGCAGTCCCTGTCTCCAGCAGTTGCTGTCTCCAGCAGTTCCTGTCTCCAGAAGTCCCCCTGTCTATAGCAGTCCCCCTGCCTCCAGCAGTCCCCTGTCTCCAGCAGTCCCCTGTCTCCAGCAGTCCCCCTGTCTATAGCAGTCCCTGTCTCCAGCAGCCCCCTGTCTATAGCAGCCCCCCTGTCTCCAGCAGTCCCTGTCTCCAGCAGTCCCTGTCTCCAGCAGTCCCTGTCTCCAGCAGTTCCTGTCTCCAGCAGTCCCTGTCTCCAGCAGTCCCTGTCTCCAGCAGTCCCTGTCTCCAGCAGTCCCCCTGTCTCTAACTGCCTGTCTCCCACAGTCCCTGTCTCCAGCAGTCCCCCTGTCTCTAACTGCCTGTCTCCCACAGTCCCTGTCTCCAGCAGTCCCCCTGTCTCTAACTGCCTGTCTCCCACAGTCCCTGTCTCCGGCAGTCCCCTGTCTCTAGCAGTCCCTGTCTTCAGCAGTCTCCCTACCCCCAGCGTTTCCCTATCTCCCACAGTCCCTGTCTCCAGCAGTTCCTGTCTCCAGCAGTCCTGTACTCCAGCAGTCCCTGTCTCCAGCAGTCCCCCTGTCTCTAACTGCCTGTCTCCCACAGTCCCTGTCTCCAGCAGTCCCCCTGTCTCTAACTGCCTGTCTCCCACAGTCCCCTGTCTCCAGCAGTCCCCCTGTCTCTAGCAGTCCCTGTCTCCAGCAGTCCCCCCTGTCTCCAGCAGTCCCCCTGTCTCCAGCAGTCCCCCTGTCTCCAGCAGTCCCTGTCTTCAGCAGTCTCCCTACCCCCAGCAGTTTCCCTATCTCCCACAGTCCCTGTCTCCAGCAGTTCCTGTCTCCAGCAGTCCCCCTGTCTCTAGCAGTCCCCCTGTCTCCAGCAGTCCCCCTGTCTCTAACTGCCTGTCTCCCACAGTCCCTGTCTCCAGCAGTCCCTGTCTCCAGCAGTCCCCCTGTCTCTAACTGCCTGTCTCCCACAGTCCCTGTCTCCAGCAGTCCCCCTGTCTCTAACTGCCTGTCTCCCACAGTCCCTGTCTCCGGCAGTCCCCCTGTCTCTAGCAGTCCCTGTCTTCAGCAGTCTCCCTACCCCCAGCAGTTTCCCTATCTCCCACAGTCCCTGTCTCTAGCAGTTCCTGTCTCCAGCAGTCCCTGTCTCTAGCAGTCCCTGTCTCCAGCAGTCCCCCTGTCTCTAACTGCCTGTCTCCCACAGTCCCTGTCTCCAGCAGTCCCCCTGTCTCTAGCAGTCCCTGTCTTCAGCAGTCTCCCTACCCCCAGCAGTTTCCCTATCTCCCACAGTCCCTGTCTCCAGCAGTTCCTGTCTCCAGCAGTCCCTGTCTCCAGCAGTCCCTGTCTCCAGCAGTCCCCCTGTCTCTAACTGCCTGTCTCCCACAGTCCCTGTCTCCAGCAGTCCCCCTGTCTCTAACTGCCTGTCTCCCACAGTCCCTGTCTCCAGCAGTCCCCCTGTCTCTAGCAGTCCCTGTCTCCAGCAGTCCCTGTCTCCAGCAGTCCCCCTGCCTCCAGCTGTCCCCCTTTCCAGCAGTCCTCCTGTCTCCAGCAGTCCCCCTCCCTTCAGCATTCCCCTTGTCCCCACTGAGCCCTAGCTGTATCCAACATGTCCATGTCCCATGTGTCTTCTATGCCCTTTGTCCATGGTCGTGTTGCTCGACCCATGCCATCTGTGATGTTCAGTCTGCCCTATGTGTTTCATTGTTATAGACATGATGGGAAGTCAGCATAGCGAATGGATCAGAGCATTCGTTCTTAAACATCCGGTGTGCTGATGCCGAGGTCGCCGATTCAACCCCTACAGCGGTCACTTGACCTAAAATGTCTTCTTGTCCTTGATTTTGGGACGTAAACTACAAGTACTTCAGAAGTCGCAGTAGGTTTGCCTGATGGCGAGGGACACTGGTTATAGGGAAAACTAATCCACACGCAAAAATCAGTCCGGTGCACTAGAAGTAGTAGCAAGTGTATGTACTACGCTTGAGTTCAAAGCAGGCGGACGTAAGAAAATTAAAAACATAAGCTCACGCGATCTGAAATCCAATACATTAGACTTAAGAGTTTAAACTAAGTCTTCTAGACGATTTATAACCTCCCTACCAACCAACATGTGATACCTCAGAATGTCTTCTACGTCATAAGCTAATACTAACACAGCAGTATTCTTCTTACCAAGAATACTCGTGTTCCAAGAAAAGAAGCTAAGTAATTAAATTATTAGCTTCCAGAATTTCAAGGATGAAAGTGACTAATTTGGACATCTAAGAACATTATCTGGTTGAAGATCCTCGAAAACTCCGAATTCTGAAAATATAAGTCGCGCTAATTGCAAGTCGGAAAAGTTGATTAGATGTTTCTCGTAGAAGTGTTGAGGGTTTGAAAATATTGATACTTCTCCTTTGTTGAGAAAGCTGTAAATTGGTTTGCCGTCATGGAATTGGAGAGCGCGGGAGGAATGAAATTGAGGGGGTGACTCAGTCAATCAGCTGTCGATTTTATGCCTAGATTTCTTATTTGCGTCATCATTTGTCCGTCTGTTGTTCTTGTTATAGGCGTTTCCCGCTAGTTTGTGTGACACTGATGAGTCTGTGACGCTGGCCAGTGTGTGTGTGTGTGTGTGTGTGTGTGTGTGTGTGCGTGTGTGTGTGTGTGTGTGTGTGTGTGTGTTGAATGGTGTGTGTAAATTTGTGTCTGTGATGACTGGTATGTGTGTTGATTGCTGTATGTTTGTTGGTGTTGAATGGTGTGTGGATGTTGAATGGTGTGTGTATGTGTGTTTAATGGTGTGTATGTCTTTATCAGTGTTGAATGGTGTGGGTGTGTGTTTGTCTGTGTTTAATGGTGTGTGTGTGTGTCTTTGTTGAATGGTGTGTGTGTGTGTGTGTGTGTTTGTCTTTGTTGAATGGTGTGTGTTTTTCTTTGTTGAATGGTGTGTGAGTTCATTGATGTGTGTGTGTGTGTGTGTGTGTGTGTGTGTGTTTTGAATGGTATATGTTTGGTTTTGAATAGTATGTGTGTATGTGTTTTGAATGGTGTGTGCGTGTTGACTGGTGTGTGTGTGTGTGTGTGTGTGTTTTGAATGGTGTGCGTGTGTGTTTAAATGGTGGTGTGTGTGTTGAATGGTGGTGTGTGTGTTGAATGGTTTGTGTGTGTGTTGAATGGTAAGTGTGTGTGTGTGTGTGTGTGTGTGTGCGTGTGTTGAACGATGTGCATTGAAAGGTGTGTGTGTTGAATGATGTGTGTGTGTGTGTGTGAGTGTTGAACGGTGTGTGTATTGAATGATGCGTGTGTGTGTGTGTGTTTGTGTGTGTTGAACGTTGTGCGTTGAAAGGTGTGTGTATTGAATGATGTGTATGTGTGTGTGTATGTTGGATGGTGTGTGCGTGTGTGTGTGTGTATGTGAGTGTGTGTGTGTGTGAGTATTGAATGATGTGTATTCGTGTGTATGTTGGATGGTGCGTCCGTTTGTGTGCCGAATGGTGTGGGTGTTTAATGTAAGTCATAAACATTCACTTTATTTCAATGTTACTGAATATACCAGTCCTCTTTTACTTTATGTAAATGCTTCCACCCAAGTAGTTACTTTAACTTCTACAATCACAGATAGTTATTACTGTAACTATGGGTCAAATTTGTAAGCTGCTTATATCCGTTTCCTCCTCGTTCATGTGATGATTTTCCCTTCTCTGCCACGTTAAGAGTTAAAACTATTGGAAATCCAAAACCACACCAGTCACCTGGATCTTTCCACTGTCTTCTTGGTAAAATATCTCCCATTTTGAAAACCACTCGTATAGACTGTTTACGACCGACAATCGTTCTATTAAAACATCTATGGTAGCTTTTCGATTGCAAGAATTATCATGTTTGCTAGCATTTCCCATTATACAGAAATCTTCGTTCAATTTTCCCAGGGACGGCAGCACTTACCATGGATCTGTTTTCGAATACCTTTGTCCTTTCGTATTAGACATGCTTCAGAAGCTTCTCTGCCCAGTACTATACCGCCAACTGATCTTATAGACCGGACTTGCCAACCTTCTTGTCTGCTGATCTATGTGGGTTATGTATGAAACATCACAATTATATCTCAGGAGACGGACTGGCTTGGCAATTCGGCGCCGGTGTTTCATTTGTAAAGTGCCCGGGCTGAATCCCGCTGTGAACGCTTTTCACAATTGAGTAACCAGATGATGTTATAGAGGGCGAGTTGGTGTAACGGTTAAGACGTTGATAATGATAAGTTGATAATGAGATGAGCTCTGCTTGACGAGTTGGTTCTATACCAGCTCTTCGTCGTTCGCTACGGGAAAGAAATATTGGTCACCTGTTCCCTCGCGCACTCAGCCTACAACATGTGGACGCCCTAACATTTCTCTTACCTCGGGACTTGCGATTATTTTTATATTATATTTTTATGTTGTTATTTTTATGTTTTATTTATTTATTTAATTTTATTTATTCTTGTTATTGTTGCAGTTATTATTATTATTATTATTATTATTATTATTATTATTATTATTATTATTTTGATACAAAGAACAAATGCATCCTTACGACAAGATCTGAATATTGAAGACGACAACAGAAATATTCTGGCCACTTGAAACGTCATGAGAGTTTGGAGAGAACAATAATGGAGGGCTATATGCCCAGGAACCGAGGAAGAGGTAGCGAGGAAGAGAAGATGGGTGCAGGATGTGGTGGATGATCTCCAGACGGGTGTATCGGACGCGGGACATCTTGCTTATGACCGAGAAGTTTTCCGGAAGGTTGTTATGGGAGAGAGGTTCTGCAAAGGACATGCTTATGAATGAATGAATGAATGAATGAATTATTATTATTGTATTATTATTATTATTATTATTATTATTATTTGTAAATGATGTTATATTCCTAAGTGATACTAAAGAAGTGGATCGGATACCTAACCTTCTAAGATTATTATTAGCTAATGGCTTGTCCGGTGCAGAACACCCCCCCCCCCCTTTTTTTCCTCTCCCTCTCACAACAGTCTTTCGATATTTCTGGCTACCATATGCCGGATGCCCTGCCTCTATTGCTGTCATGTAGAAATCACCCATCATGTGTGGAATCCATCCACGTTGCAGTCCTCCGCTTCTTCGTCTCCTCGCTACACGTTTCTCCATAATGCTCTTTACACGTTCATGTCTTTTTATATGTCCAAAATATTTCATTTTTCATGTTTGGTTTTACACCTTGATTACCGAACTCCTTTAACAGTGGGCTATTGTTGGATGCGTCTGCGTGGCTGAATGGATAAGAGCACGAGTTCTCAAACAACCGAGGTAGCGGGTTCAACCCCTTCACCGGTCAGGTGGACTAACATGTTGAAATCTCTTCCTTGACTTGGAGCCGTGCTTGCTTGCTTGCTTGTGTTCGCTGGCTGTGAACTCCAGCGTGAAGTCCTGTATGTCGGATGAATACATCCTGTTATCCAGCATCAGTGTGATGTCATACAGGACCTGAGGTTTGCGTGAGTATCCGTTGTCCCATGTCTGGCTTATTGGTGTGCAGACTGGTTGTTCCTCGCCATGCAGGCAGATACTCTCCGGTTTCGGAGAAATCATCGATCCTACTGATGTTAGCCAGGTCCCCGAAGGGACCTGTTGCCCAGGACGCACGGCGTGGATGTGTCAGCAGGTCTTGGCCAGTATAGATCCCGACCCTGGTGCCTTGGAAACACCCCTGCGTCCCACTTGGAGACGTAAATTACAAGTATATATATATATATATATATATATATATATATATATATATATATATATATATATATATATATATAGAGAGAGAGAGAGAGAGAGAGAGAGAGAGAGAGAGAGAGAGAGTAATATAATCAAAGATATGGAAACTAATCACCAGAAAAACGAATCCAGAAAGTTTTTTTTAAAGAACTGAAGTCAATGAAACGAGGGCACCAACAAAACACATATGGTTTAAAAGACAAAAATGGGAATATGATAAATACCAATGAGGAAATGTGCAACACATGGAAAGAATATTTTTTTGAATTACTAAATTGTGAAGCTCCAAGTAACACTTTCCCACAGGAAGAGGTTCTAACGTGTGAACCACAAATTGAAGAACCTGCATTTGAAGAAATCCTATATGTAATAACACGACTTAAAAACAATAAGGCAACTGGGGATGATGGAATTGCTGCTGAATTTATAAAGGCAGGTGGCCATGCATTACATCTAAAGCTATACGAACTAATAATAAAAATCTGGTGAACAGAAGAATTACCCCATGACTGGGAAGAGTCATTATTGATACCTATCTTTAAGAAAGGATACAAGATCCAATGTGGAAATTATAGAGGAATATCACTACTGTCCACAAGCTATAAGATAATATCCGCAGTATTACTAAATAGACTAAAACCATATTCAGAAGATATATTAAGTGACTACCAGGCGGGTTTTAGACAAAACAGATCAACAATAGATCAGATATTTATCTTACGACAAATAGCCGAGAAAAATTGGGAATATAAAAGAGATCTCCATAACATTTTTGTGGATTTTAAAAAGGCTTATGATAGTGTCCATAGGAATAGTCTATGGAATGCTATGCAGGAATTTGGAATACCAAGGAAGTTAATCAACATGACCAGACTATGCATGGAAGATACTTATAATATAGTAACATATAAAGGCAGGAAATCAGACCCTTTCCAAATAACATCTGGCTTGAAACAGGGTAATGCACTATCGCCGCTACTCTTCAATCTGGCTCTAGAGAAAGTTGTAAGGAAGGTAAAGGAGGAATGTGATATTGGAGGAACATCCAAGCTGCTTGGTTATGCAGATGATATAGATATTATAGGGGAAAATGAACAAAAGACATTGGAAATATTGACTCACTTAAAGGAAAAAGCCCAACAGATGGGGCTGGTTATCAACCAAGATAAGACAGAATATATGGTAATTTCAAGAGAAGGAATGGCTAAAACTCTGGCCACATACAAATAGATAATATGACCATTAAAAGAATGGAAACATATAAATACCTGGGTACAATCTTTAACTACTCCAACATCATAAGGGAAGAAATACAAACTAGAATCAATTCTGGAAATAAGATATACTATGCACTACAACATCTACTAAAATCAAATGCGCTATCTCGTAACACCAAAATCACAATATACAAAACACTGATCAGACCAGTTGTGCTGTATGGCTCTGAAACCTGGAGTACAACGAAAGGAGACGAAGCCTTGTTACAAACCTTTGAGAACAAAGTTTTAAGACGCATCTTTGGTCCCATTAGGGATACACAAAGTGGAGAGTGGAAAAGAAGAAGTAACAAAGACATTTATGATCTGTTTAAGTCCCCGCTAATCACTGGTATCATGAAGGCTAATAGACTACAATGGCTGGGGTATATAGAAAGAATGGAAGATAACAGGGAAACAAAACTCGCTTACACTCAGGAAATAAATGACCGTAGATCCCGAGGTAGACCAAGAAGACGGTGGAGAGATAATATATATACAGACCTACAAGCACTTGGAATCAACGACTGGCAAGAGAAGGTCAACCAGAGAGACGAATGAAGATGGATTGTATCTGCAGCAAAGAACCTCAATGGCTCGGAACGCTGAAGAAGAAGAAGATACGTTCATTAGTTTGTCATGACTTTCTGAACGACCAGCACTTATACTTTTGTATGAGAAACCATTCGCAAGGCGGTCTACTTCCAAATCGCCCGCAGCTGTGTTTCGGACGCGGTATGCGGGATTCCGAATGGCTTTGTAACCCCTACGCCACGGAGACATAATTACGTTGTGCCTGTTTACAGCAGAGCTGCGAGATTTTCGCCTTTCGGCAGACACATCCGAAGTCTTCAGACATTTGTTGACTGGGTAACCTTCCCGGTTGTCCTCGGGATCTAACTATCCCTGTTTGTTTCATCATATATTGTCACACCCTGCTGAAGTCATCATCTGCCGTAACCTATATTTTCATAGAGTAATCGGCACACGCCGGGCTCCGTGGCGAATGAGTTACGGGCGCAGTTCGTTACCCCACATACCCACGTTCCAAACACAACTACGGTCAATTTGGCAGCAGGCTGCCTTGCGTTGGATTTTTACAAAATGGTATGGGCGCCGGTCGTTCAGAAAGCAATGGCAAACTACTGAACGTAAACTTACCAAGAGATCACAACAGCAATAAATGCTAATGTTGACTCATCCTATAAAGGATGTGTAACTAACACCTTGTTTAATCGGCACTCAGCCTTTACTTCCCAAGACATTTCCGGGTACTCATCTTTACCCTGGGTCGACCTGGAGGACAAGTCAATTTTAAACAATTCACCCTGATGCGGACTCGAACTCATGGCCACCAGACATTCAGGCGAGGCTTAGCCACCACGTTAACACAGCTCACGAGCTTCTAGTTTACGGCCGAAATAAACACGAGGACTCACGTTATAAGTGGACAGGTCATGACTTTTGGAAAGGGAATCTGTTGCTGCCCCAGCCCTGTGATTCGGGAAGGACCTAAAGAAGAAAATGATGACGAGTCCAAACTTGATTATGTTTGTGCAGCTGAGGATGTTTAAGCCGATGTGGTTGGAACGTTGTATCCATCATTGTTATATCTTCTTCTTCTTCTTCTTCTTCTTCTTCTTCTTCTTCTTCTTCTTCTTCTTCTTCTATTTTACATGTATTGCAACCAACTCCGTGGCGAAAGGACACGAAAGCGATTAGAAATCCCGCATACCGCGTTCGAAACATAGCTGCGGCCAATTTGGAAGCAGACAGTCTTGTGAATGGTTTCCTATACAAAGGTATGAGTTCTGGTCTTTCAGAAAGCAATGGCAAACTACTGAACGTAAACTTTCCCAGAATCACGAACAGCCAATAAAATGCTGGGGTTGACTGCTACGTCATGTAAAGAATATGCAACTATATTTTTAACTCACGTTCTCTCGACACAAATTATGGCTCCCTCGACAGTTGGAAATCATGAAGCGTAGGCCATATGTTAGTGCAGTCTTGGTAAATTTTCAAAGTAATTAGAACAGCTGCCCACAATATAACATTTATAGCATAGATATGAGGCTTCCATGTAGCAGTGTTAGTAATCGTACCTGAGAAGATAGGGAACCGGATTCAATTCTCACTAGTTTCAGGATTATTTGGGACCTGCTTATAAAATCCACTGCAGCCAACCTTCATTGTGGAGACGGCACCTGATTGATTGATACACGAGTGCCAGAGAACTTTATGTGAACTGTCTAGAAGTAATGCGGCGAGGAAGCGACCTGGACACCTCATCTCATTATGCCGTAGACTAGAATATACTTACTACCCACACGACGGTAACTGTTATGGGACTACCTTTCCGTGTTTGATTTATTTGTCCGGCTTTCTAATTGTCCGCCTTTCTATTCGATCTTTCCACCCGTCCGTCTGTCTGTCGGTCT
>JACEFZ010024143.1:365000-367500 GCA_014155875.1 Cepaea nemoralis | reverse complement strand
GTAATCCCGCATACCGCGTTCGAAATACATCTGCGCTCAATTTAGAAGCAGGCCGTCCTTGCGTTGGTTTCATACAATGATATTGTTCTGGTCGTTCAGAAATCAATGGCAAACTACTGAACGTAAACATGCCAAGAAATCACAAACAGACAAAAATTGCTGGAGTTGATTGCGACGTCCTGTAAAGGATATGCAACTAACTTGTAATACTCTACCACGATCCTGTTTTGGGATGCCATCTTATTTCCATCTAAAGCCTATTAAACCATCTCCAGCGGCGTTCCGCCCCAGCAGGGGAAGAAACTCAGACGATTGAGTAAATATACATACCAGATAGATAACAGAATCGGCGGGAAACCGGAAGACTTAACTGCCGAGAAAAATAAACGAGGGACGGCCCAGAAGAAGGATCAACAAACAGATCCTACTGCTGTGTTGTTATTTGTCTCATTTCCAACGGCCGGCTTCAGACACCGAAACGCAGACCTCAGCTTTGATGCTGTCCGTGAAGCTGTGGCCAGAGGGGCTAGTTATTTTTCTGGCACTAGTGCGTCTCGGTGCGAATCTTCTTCAGCTGTGATTGATAGTTTCAATGCATTATGATGAATTATTAGATACGGGTCAAATAGAAAGCGACGTTTTAGAGATATTAGGCTTAATTGATCAAAGTAGTCAAGGAACTGACACAGATGCCATCGAAGAACTAATGAAGAACATACGAAAGAATAACTGAAGAAGCCGTCAGATTAGCCCCATTGAATAAATCAACGGGACAAGATGAAATACCAAATGAACAAATTAAAGCAGCAAGAGAAGTAGGAACAGCATGGCTACATAGACTATTTAACCATGTTTTGGTAGAACAATAGACACTACGAGACTGGGGAAACGCCATAATTATCCTAATTTAGAAAAAACATAGAGCAGCAACAGAGAATGCACACAGTACAGACGCAATTCCCTCTTGAGTTAAACTGGAAAAATAGTTAGCAAAATTCTTGAGAAAAGAGTACGAACTACAATAGAACCCCAGCTTATCGAAACACAACTTGGGTTTAGGAAATAAACAGATGCATAGATGTCATCTTTATTCTTAGACAACTTATAGAAAAATCAATCGAATTTAATGAAACACTCTACTTAGCCTTTGTCAAACAAGAAAAGGCATAAGATAGGGTAGATAAAAACAAGTTATGGGGATTGCTTAAACGATATGGAGTAAGTACAAATCAAACAAACGTATTTAGAAGCTTATACAACAACAGTGAATGCATAGTGAGAACAAACGGAGAACATTCAGAACCCTTCACCACACGATTCGGAGTACGACAAGGTTGTGTCCTGTCTCCCCTCTTGTTTATAACCCATATAGACAGCATATGTAAATGATTGATTGATTGATTTAGGAACCGACATCACAGCATTCGGGCATTCCATAAGCGCTCCGTCCCCATACTCAGCAGCCAGCAAAGAGTTCCAACACCAATAGTTCCAGTAGCAATCTGATTATATGTCCGTCTCGCCTTTCCTCTGAGCGTCGAGCGTCGACCAGATCCCCTCGTCACTCCTCGCTGTCTCATTCTTGCCAGACTATGGTGATCCATTTGCTCCTCCGAGGTGTACACATGCTCCCACAAGACCGCAACCACGTCTGCCTTGTGATGCATCAATATTCCACCAAGTTTTGCCGAGCCAGCCAATCTGTCCGCCTGTTCATTCCCCAGCACACCGGCATGCCCCGGAGAAAAATCCAGATGATGCTTGCCACCCGTGACCTCCGAAGCGAAGCAAGCCACTCTGCACGAAGCCTGCCTGTCCTTACCCTCCTCAGCATGCTTTCTGAGTCAGTTACAATCACGATGTGTGTATGTATCGTGTTCTCCATCCAGTGGAAAGCTGCACTGACCGCCTCCACCTCCATTCTTAAGCTAGATGTTGTGGTATCATACGCCAGGCTCTCCTGCACCAAACGTCGACCATTAGCTTTTGCTATAGAATCCCCAGGCACTTCTCTTACCTCTCAACACCGAACCATCTGTGTTGATAATCACATCACCCTGGCGAGCATTATCCTGAATCAGTTTCTGGATTTCCACTTCCTGGCCACTCCCTGCACTCCCGGCTCAATGTGATTATAACTCTGCACAAGAAAGAATGTAAAGAAACCAGTCAAACAGAGACCGCTACAATACCACTTGACGAAAATAGCACAGAAGAAGAACCAATAGCATTACATAACATGAACATTAGCATCAGTAAAACAGAGGTTATGAATATAACCACAGAAGAAAACACAACAAATATTCTTCTAAAAGAACACCCAATGAAACAAGTAAAGAGCTTCAAGTACTTAGCCTCAAATATTATATGTGAACATATATAACTACACATCCCAACGGTAGTAGTAGCTATGGGACTATATTTTACAGCGCCACCTGCACACACACGGACTAATATATGTATGAAATGCGTGTTCCTATACTTTCGCTCTTGTGTGTGC
>JACEFZ010024143.1:335000-360000 GCA_014155875.1 Cepaea nemoralis | reverse complement strand
TTTATAGTACTCAAGCAGTGATATGTTGTTGTATCCAGCTTTCAGCTCATCGTCGCTATGCAGCTGAATGATTTCAAGTTACAGGTTATCAGACATATCAGCTGGTTCCACGTTGAAAGATGTTCATTTCCATTTGTTTATGTTTCCAGCCGTTGAATCTTTCATTAAATATCTCAGTCATTGTCGAACATTCACCAGCATATTCAAGTGTCGAAGAAGTCTTTTGCCCCTGCCGAGTGGGGAAATGCACCGAGTTAATCCTTTCGAGTTGCACTTTCTACGTCATTCATTTAGATTCAGATGATTGCACGTTTGAAACGAGGGATCTGAGAATCTAATTGTGGCCCTCATAATTTACCTTGTTATTATGATTAACTTAATATACCATTACATTGCTATGAAAAAATGTTCCTAGATGTAGTGAATTTTGAATCCTGCAAGCGATTGTTTTCGCAGGGCCAGACTAAATTATTTTGAGGGCTTTGCATGGCCCGAGGGCCGGACTTCATCGCCCCTGCTGTAGACAATGTCCCGTTCTTCCCTTACTCGCGGGCCGGACTTCCCTGCCCCAGCTGTAGACAATGTCCCATTCTTCCCATACTCGCGGGCCGGACTTCCCCGCCCTTGCTTAGACAATGTCCCGTTCTTCCCATACTCGCGGGCCGTACTTCCCCGCCCCTGCTGTAGACAATGTCCCGTTCTTCCCATACTCGCGGGCCGGACTTCCGCGCCCCTGTTGTAAACAATGTCCCGGGCTTCCCCAACCCTGCTGTAGACAATGCCCTGGATTTCCCACACTGCGGTGCTGTGGCGCAGGGATTACGAATGGGATTCGTATACCACACTCGAAACACACCTATGAGCGATTTGGAAGCTGACCGCCTTTCGTTGGTGTCCATTCAATGTTATGAGTACCGGTCGTTCAGAAAGCAATGGCAGACTACTGAACGTAAACTTGCCCAGGAATCAGCCAAAACATGCTGGAGTTGACTGCCACGTCCTGTAAAAGATATGCAACTAACTGTAACTTCCCCAACACACCTCAGAGTATGAGTCTTCATGTTTTCAGTCACGTAAAGTGCCCTGTAGTCATGGGGTCTATTCACATTGGCGCGGATTCACATTTTTAAAATTGGTTTGAGCTTCCGTGTCAACCCAGCCAGATAATATCTTGGAAAGTACAGGCGACCGGCGTGTCACTGACTATATCATCCGCTGGGTGTCGATGGCTATATATAAATATGCGCCTAGCACCATACGTCCAATAAGTCTTAAAGCGTGTCACAGGATCTTTTACTTTATTGATTTACTACGTGAAAAACGTCAATGCCGGCCTAAAGCAGCCAGAAACAAAAAAACGGGACTCTGGAACCATACTGACATTTTTGAGCCCTTTAAGAAGATAAATAAATTAGAAAACTAAGTGACAACAGGCAATATTGATGGGAGAATAGGGAGAAATAAACTGGAAAACTTAGTGACAACTGGCAAAATTTATGAGAAAATAGCGAGAAATAAATTGGGAAAACTTGGTGACAACTGGCAAAATTTATGAGAAAATAGTGAGAAATAAACTGAAAAAACTTGGTGACAACTGGCAAGATTGATGCGTAAATAGCAAGGGGAGATATTTACCTGGATGGCTTGACCACAAGGCTTAATGGGGTCAAGAAGACAGACCTGATTATGACTCTGGTGATTGTGAGATGGCGAACCATGATTGCCCACGCGAATCGGCATTGCACATGATGATGATGATGATACAGTAAAATAGTGAACTGAAGGACCCTTCCATGCGCCACGGATATATGGTGCGAGCCCCGTGTTTTTATATACCAATTGGCACTCTGTTGGTGATGGAGTTAATATCACCTTTACTTTCCAAGTACTCATATTCCTATACAGTGTCCCAGAATAACGGACAATCTCAACGATGCGGGATATTTGTATGTATTTGTTCCATCCCCTATCTTGTCACGTGGACAAAGCAATGTTGCATGTTCTTTACAGGACGTTACAATCAGCCGCAATACCCAGGTTGATCTTCTAGGCAATGTTACGTTCAGCAGTTTGCCATACAACAAGATCTGAATATTGAAGAAGGTTGGCTACTAAAGACACCAAAAAGGAAACAAAGAAAACTGAAATATTTTGGTAACTTGAAACGTCATGAAAGTCTTGGATTTATTTATTTATTGATTGATTGATTTAGGAACCGACATCACAGCATTCAGAACATTCCCATAAGCGCTCCGTCCCCATCCTCAGCAGCCAGCGAAGAGTTCCAACACTAATAGTTCCAGTAGCAATCTGATTATATGACCGTCTCGCCTTTACTCTGAGCGTCGATTGTCGGCCAGATCCCCTCGTCACACCTCGCTGCCTCATTCTTACCAGACTATGGTGATCCATTTGCTCCTCCGAGGTGTACACGTGCTCCCACAAGGCCGCAACCACGTCTGTTTGTCATGCATCAATACTCCACCAAGTTTTGCCAAGCCAGCCAATCTGTCCGCCTGTTCATTCCCCAGCACACCGGCATGCCCAGGAGAAAAGATCCAGGTGATGCTTGCTACCCGTGACCTCCGAAGCGAAGCAAGCCACCCTGCACGAAGCTTGCCTGTTCTCACCCTCCTCAGCATGCTTTCTGAGTCAGTTACAATCACAATGTGTGTATGTATCGTGTTCTCTATCCAGCGGAAATCTGCACTGACCGCCTCCACCTCCATTCTTAAGCTAGATGTTGTGTTATCATACGCCAGGCTCTCCTGCACCAAATGCCGACCATTAGCTCTTGCCAAGAACCCCCAGGCACTTCTCCTACCCCTCAACACCGACCCATCCGTGTAGATAATCACATCACCTGGGCGAGAATTATCCTGAATTAGTTGCTGAATTTCCACTTCTATGGCCCCTGCTGGCCACTCCCTGCACTCCCGGCTCAATGTGATTATAATTCTGCACAAGTCTGACTGCTCGGCTGGCACTCTGACCCATTCCTCTCCTCGCCTGATGTTCTCCAAGGGGCACACCTGTCTGATCGCATCCTCCGCCTGAGCCATCCATGATTTCCCTCTTATCAGTCTCTAACCCTTAACTACGTCCAGCGCCTCATGCATCGGGTGATCTGTGTCTGCAGCTACTCTGAGGTATGTCTTCGCCTGCATCACCTTGTGCCTACCAGCAACAGTAGGCAGACCAAGGATGTAACGCATACACACTACTGGGGTGTCTCTGGTGCATCCCAGCATGACCCGCATAGCTTCGTTCTGTATGCGCTCTAATTTCACCAGCTGACTCTTTGAGACAGTGAGCAGTCCTAGTCCATAATCAATCACTGAGAGGATCAAGGATGAAAGTCTTGGAGAGAACAATAATGGAGGGGTATATGCCTGGGAAGAGAGGAAGATGAAGGCCAAAGAGAAGATGAGTGCAGGATGTGGCAGATGATCTCCAGATGGGTATTTTTTTTTTTTTTTTTGCATATCCCTTTACAGGACATTGCAGTCAACACCAGCATCTTTCAGCTGCTGCTGTTGCACTAGGCAAGATTACGCTCAGTAGTTTGACATTGCTTTTTGAGCGACAGGCTCACATACCCCCGTAAGTTACCAACGCGGCGAGAACCGCTACCAATTCTTGCGCAGGTTACGTTCCTCGCGAGAATATACGGTATAATGGAGAAAGACATTATGGATGGGTGTATCGAACACTTATGATCGAGAGTTTTTCTGGAAGGATGTTATGGGAGCGAGGTTCTGCAAAGGACATGCTACTGAATGAATGACTGCATGAGTTTGCCATTGCTTTTTCAACAAGTCAACGTTGAAGTGCAGCTGAACGGTGTAGGGACGAGTTGAGTTGAGTCAAAAACCGACATCTCAACACTCAGGACATTCCCATATGTGTTCCGTCCGCATCTTCAACAACGAGCGAAGATCCCCCATACTAATGTTACTAGATGCAATATGATTATATGTCCACCTGGCCTTTCCTCGGGATATTGAGTGTCGGCCAAATCCCCTGGTCACTCCCTGCAGCACCATTCTCTTCCACACTATTCACGAGATGCCAAAGGTCCCCAGTCTAAGGGAATTATCGTGCACTAGAATCCCTCCCGTCAGTGCAGATCCTGCCAATGTGTCCGCCTGCTCGTTTCCCAACACGCCAGCATGCCCACGGAAAACATCCAACAGATGATCCCTATCTTTGATATTTTAGTTTCAGCATGCCCCTCGACACGAATCATGCCAGTCTACTTTCTTTTCAGCATACCCTGTGAGTCTGTTACAATCACGACATGTGATTGCTATTTGTCTTCCAACCAGCGAACACAGCAGTAACTATATCCACCTCGAATCTCAGACCAGATGTCGTAGTATCTTATGCCAGTCTGTCCTATACTAAACACCGTCCATTAGCCTTCGCTATGAACCTCCAAGCACATCTTTTGCACCTTAGCACAGAGCCATTCGTTTCTATGATTACACAAATTGGGCTCGAATTGTCGTCTGTCTGTTAGATCATTCTATCAGCGCTGCCTGCTGGCCAATGTCTAAACACCCGACCAGGGTAATGAAACCACTGTACAGGCGTGACACTTCCTCTGGCATTCTGACCCACTCCTCTCCTCTACTCGCCCAATGTTTTCGAGCATACACACTTCTCTGATTGTGCCCTCTGTCTGATTTTCTCGGTGTAGGACTTGACCCACTCCCACCCTCCCCCCACCCACCATCATCACACAGGAAGTTTAAACGCCAGCGAATTAAACCCTAAGGCCACCCAGGCCTCTGGGCACAGCAATAGCTCCCCACATTTCATATAGTCCGTTCAGTCTGCAGCGCTTTATGAAATAGATAAGTGGGTACATGGCACTTGAGTGAGATGTCGAACAGACTTATTGCTTCCGATGTTTTACAGTTTGATCTGTCCGTTTCATCATTAGGATGTGGGCCCCTCTCGCGTCTCACACACGAGAGTTAGATCCTACACAAGAACTAGCCCCTAGGCGCCTCTTGGGAGTAATGCATGTGGCTCCGAAACCTTCCTCTTGCTCTCTCCCCCTTCTCTTTCTCTCTCTCTCTCTCTCTCTCTCTCTCTCTCTCTCTCTCTCTCTCTCTCTCTCTCTAGCGCATTCTTTGTGTCTCTCCATATACGAATATCTATCTATCTATCTATCTATCTATCTATCTATCTATCTATCTATCTATCTATCTATCTATCTATCTATCTATCTATCTATCTATCTATCTATCTATCTATCTACATATCTATCTATCTATCTATCTATCTATCTATCTACCTGCCTGCCTGCCTGCCTGCCTGTCTGTCTGTCTGTCTGTCTGTCTGTCTGTCTGTCGGTAGATACATCGGTCTTTCTGTCTGTCGGTCGGTTCGTCGGTCGGTTGATCGGTTGATCGTTGGGTCAATCTTTCGGTCTGTCTATCCATTTCTTTTTCTCTTCACCTACTTTCTCCAATATTATCTCTTTTAGTCCTATATTTCCTCTCACGTATCGCGACTCATTCATTCCCTATATACTTCTATTCGATGGCAAACTACTGACCTTAAAATTGCATAGAAAAATCAACATTTAGTGGAAAACAAAGTCCTGCAAACAGCATGCAACATTTTACCAATCAACATAACATGTATAGGTGGCTATTCTTTATTTATACTGATCCACATAACATGTATGCTTGGCTATTCTTTATTTATACTGAGAATCTCCTTGCTCTCAGTCGCAGGGAAGATACTCGCCAAAATTCTTCTCAATTGTCTCACGGCCCATCTCGATCAAGGTCTTCTTCCTGAGTATCAATGTGGCTTCAGGAAAGAACGAGGAACTGTTGACATGATTTTCGCTGCAAGGCAGCTGCAAGAGAAATGTCAGGAACAGAACTCTGAAATGTTCTCCACTTTCAATGACCTTACCAAGGCTTTTGATACAGTCAGCAGAGTAGGACTGTGGAAGATTATGGCGAAATATGGCGGTCCACAAAAGTTTGTCCAAATAGTGCGGCTATTTCATTATGGTATGCAGGCAAGAGTACGGGAAAATGGTGAACTGTCTGAGCCCTTTCCTGTCACCAATGGAGTGAAGCAAGGATGTGTCTTGGCACCAACACTGTTCAGCCTCATGTTTTCAGCTATGCTGGTAAATGCCTTCGAGAACCACGACATTGGAATAGACATCAACTACCGTATGGATGGAAAGTTTTTCAGAAGACTGAAAACCAAAACCAAACCTAACAGCGACACCGTCAGAGAACTGCTGTTTGCTGATGATTGTTCTCTATATGCCAACTTAGAGGCAGACATGCAACACAATGTTTCAGCTTTCTCATATGTCTGTGCCAACTTTGGGTTCAATATCAACGTGGAGAAGACTGTAGTTATGTTCCAACCAGCTCCAGGGAATAATCACACATAGACTAAGTGTTGTGGACAAATTCACCTATCTTGGCAGCACTGTGTCACAAGCTGCCACAATTGATGACGAAGTGAATGCAAAAATATCCAAGGCCAGCGCGGCCTTTGGCAGACTGTACAAGAATGTATGGGACAGAAATGGAATAAGCCTGCAAACAAAGCTGAAAGTCTACAAATGTGCTTGTGAAACATGGACTGTTTATTAGCAACAAATACCACTACTTTTATCGTTTCTTTACTTATTCAGTCTCTCGATAGAGATTTGTTCGCAGCAGACGAGCATAATCTCCGGCGGGCCTATTCTCGCTGGTCGCGAGATCCGCACAGTGGAAGTATGGGAGATTTGCTTGCAAACAGACAGGAAATATCTCCTGCGGTAGCTATGGCGGGCCTATTCCCGCTGGTCGCGGGGACCGCTATAAGTCAGGCGGGGAGTCTGACGATAGTGCACGCTTTCCACAGGTCCGGACACTTGTGATGACAGATGTGCGCGCCCTCATGGTCCGGGCACGCACAAGGCCCTCACCTGTGGGACATGGCTGAACGCCTCTAAGCCGGGTCCCTTGGGTGTCAGGGTCTGGCCATAACTCGCCACCGGCTCGTGGTGGTGAGGTCTCGGTGGATTGACGCTGAGCCGCCAGCGTCTGCAGCCTACCTTGTGCCAGACGTATTGGTTACCCATTCCTCTGGAATACACAAGACTAGGCCGAGGGAGGGATCATGTCGTTTGGGCATCACATGATCTCTGAAGCTCTGCCCAGACATTGTGTTGGAATATTGGCCACATTCCACTCACATACTTTGGTCTGTCAAGACTGCAAGGTGTCTACTACTCGGAAATTAAACCACTTCCACACAGTCTGCCTTAGGAAGCTATTGAAGATTAAATGGCAAGACACGATCCCAGACACTGAAGTTCTAGAAAGAGCGTCCATGCCCAGTATCCACACTCTACTAATGAAAAATCAGATTCGCTGGGCTGGTCACTTAATTCGTATGCCAGATCACAGGCTCCCTAAACCCTTTATTTTACAGCGAGCTGCGTTTTGGTAAACGCTCCCAAGGCGGCCAGAGGAAACGCTTTAAAGACACTTTGAAAATCTCACTTAAAGCTTTTGGACTTCATGTTGACACCTGGGAGACTGCTGCTAAAGACCGTAATTCGTGGCGTACATCATTACATAAGGGTGCAGTCACTTGCGAAGCAACCAGGACTGCAAGAGCTGTGAAGAAAAGGCTGGACAGAAAAACCACTGCAGGAGATCCTCCTCCTGAAACGTCAAGCATACTTTGCCCACATTGTCAAAGAACATTTCGAGCCAAAATAGGCCATATCAGCCATCTTAGAACTCACGGCTCCATACTTTCAACACAAAGTGGATAAAATGAATGGTCATCATCATTCTTGATGGACAAACTACATTTATACTGATCCACATAACACGTATGCTTGGCTATTCTTTATTTATACCAATCAACATAACACGTATGCTTGGATATTCTTTATTTATACCGAGCCACATAACATGTATGCTTGGCTATTCTTTATTTATACCGATCCAAATAACATGTATGCTTGGCTATTCTTTATTTATACCGATCCACATAACATGTATGCTTGGATATTCTTTATTTATACCGATCACCATAACACGTATGCTTGGATATTCGTTATTTATACTGATCCACATAACATGTATGCTTGGCTATTCTTTATTTATACCGATCCACATAACATGTATGCTTGGCTATTCTTTATTTATACCGATCCACATAACATGCATACTTGGCTATTCTGCAAGTGTCCCACGCAACAAGACCTGTATGCGTTGACTTGGAGTGAACTTAGTCAAGAGGGGGTCTCCGCGGCCATGTGGTTATGCCAATTTCCCCTCCTTCCGAAGGTTGTGAGTTCTATTCCTGACTCCGTCGTTTGGTTCACGAGTGCATTTCTTCTCAAGCCTCCTGAGGGTCGTCGCTTGAGCTACGGAGCTGTGTTTTGCGCAGCGCTTTCGGCATATCCTTCCTTAGCCATATAGGATAAAACCCAGTGCAATGAATTGGCTGTTACGTTTTAAGCCTTCTTTTTTTTTTAAAGTTAAGAATCGACATCACTGTACTCAGGACATTTCCAAACGTGCCCGGTCCTCACCTTCAACAGCAAGAAAAGAGTCCCAATAATAATGGTATAAGTTGCAGTCTCATTATGAAATTATCATATTATTTTATCGGAGTACTGCTCATCCGCCTGCTCCTCTGATCTCTCCCTGCCACTCCATTGTCTCTCGATTATGATGACTCATCTGTTATTTCTCACTATGCACATGATCCCAAATGGTCCCCGATCACATCTACCTTATCATGCACCAATACCCACCCAACAGTGCAGAGCCAGCCAATGTCTCCGCCTGCTCATTTCCCGCCACACCAAGTCATGTATGATGGCACTTCTTAAGTACACTTGAATCCCAATGGTTCTTTCACACATGGAGTTTCCTTTTCGCTCCTCGGTTATCTCCCCTAAACTTCACCTCTAAATGCGTTACGTTGGTTGTTTTTACTTACCTGTAATACATTCTTGGCTGTCCTTACCTGAGTTACCCACGGACAGATTGACAAATGTTGAACAGGTGTGTCTGAACCTGTATGTGTATGTATATGTGCTGCTTTCTGTGACATACGTTTGTTCTTTCTTTGAAAATACACAGGGAAGGGAGATAAGAAGATAATTTGTCAAGAAAGATAACTTGGAGCTGCTGTTGTGTGCTATGAGAACGTAAACAAAACAAATACGTGTCGTGAAATGTCTTCTTAATGTTCTCTATAGTGGTTGTTAACAAGGAATTAACAAACATTCCAAAAGGAAACCCGCCAGACAATTAAAGTAATAAACGGTAAAGTAATCCTCTGCCAGCAGCAGCGAGAAGTTGCTCTAGCAGATACTAGGTCTCATTATGAGTTTTAAGTGACCAGTTCATTCCAAGAAACTTTGCCTTCACGGTTAATGTCCAGGATATTCTAGAAAGCACCCATTAGCTATATCACCAGATTGTCTTTGCCCTATAGCTATACTGATGGGAACAGATCCTAACAATGGCAAGGATTCGATGTCAGCATAGTTGGACTAAAATGTTGACGTCTCGTCCTTGACTTAGGGGACGTAAATTACAAATGCCTCTGATGTCGGAGTGGGTTTGCCTGATAGAGAGGGACACTGGTAATAGGGAAAGCTAGCCCACACGCTAACGTCAGTCTAGCGTGGACCAACCTCGAATTCAAAACGAGCGAAAAAGCAACGACAAGGACTGAACTGAATCCTCCGTATTGGTAAACAAATGCATAAACCACCACGCGACCACGGAATTTAATAGAGCCATGTGATTATCAGTAGGGAGAAACGGTAGATCTATGACTAGCACGCTTGCCTATCTGCCTGGTGGGCAAGAGTTCGAATCCCAGTTGAGTCAGGGATATTTTGTTGTCCATTTATCTGTGCTTCCAGGTCGCCAATGATTTAATGGGCACATGGAACTTGAGTACCAAGGAAGGAAAGGCGGTCGGGTCGACGTGTTATAATTAACCACATCTCGCATGGAGAGCCGAGTGTTCTGTGCACCAGCTCTGTGAACACAATGTGCTTCATGGCGTCAGCTAGGGTGCTTTACATCTACTCTGCTTTATAAAGGTAGTTTGAGTGTCCTTTACAGAACATTACAAACAACCCCAAAATTTATTGCCTGTTTGTGGTTTGCTTTTTTTTCGCATATCCTTTACAGGACCACGCTGTCAATATCAGCATCTTTCAGCTGATTGTTGATTTCTTGGCAAAATTACGCTCAGTAGTTTGCCATTGCTTTCTGAGCGACCAGCTCACAAACCCAGTAAGTTACGGACTCGGAGAGAACCGCAAACGATTCTCGCGCACTTAACGTTATTTGAGTATACGGGATTACGGAGAAAGTCGTGTAACCCCTAGATCAGGGAGACCGGCTTGTGGTTTGCTAGGCAATGTTAATTCAGTATTTTGTCATTGCTTTCTAAACGACTCGGTATGTACCTGGTCGAGGAGTGGTTGGCCAAGTGGCTAGACCGCCGACCGCCGGATTCCTTCCTATTCAGCAAACCCGGGTTCGTCTCTTCGGCAATGTGAAGAATTGATTTTTCTGTCGGGGGGCAAAAAGAAACACCCAAACCCACCTCAATACACCAACCAAGGGTTCAGACCCAGCCAATCTGTCTGTTTCCCGCCACACCAAGTCATGTATAATGGCACTTCTTAAGTACACATAAATCCCAAAGGTTCTTTCCTTAATTTTCCAGGCTCAGGACCTCCCTACTTTACACAGCAAGGTATAATAGGCAGTAGATGGCAGTTTTAATGAGGCGGTCATAATCATCTAGTAGCTTGCCGGCTGGCATGGGCCATCATGCCTCTCTATAAATTACTATCTCTGGCGTCATGGATCAGTGACGGGGTACATTGGGGAATTGTAAAATACAGTTTCGCTATCTCTTAAGCCACTTACTTTGCTTATTATAATGAAAGGCTGGCAACAAGTCGCTCCATATGTTCAGTTCCTGTGCCAGTGAATATCACACAAAATACTCCTTTACGCTCCCTGTGAAAAGTGGAACAGACAGGAGTCTCGACAAACCAACAGCCCGCACAGATATACTATGCATAATGCCGATGCTAGAATGCCGACATAAAAGTCCTTCACGAATCTAATCAGTTTACGACCTTCATTTGTTTCTTGAAGGACTTGTTCATTGGTTTTTCTACCTGTCCATGGTATTCTTTGCATTTTCCTCAGAAACCACATCTCCACAGCCATCAGATGTTTTTCAGCTTGATCCACGCTTCACATCCATACAAAAGTACAGGTTCTATGTAGCACTTCAACACTCTTTATTAATTAATCATTATGTAAACAAATGAAGATTGTAAACTGATTAGAGACATTAGATGTAGACAGTCAAAATTTTTTGGACATGTTATGAGAAGAAATGAATTGGAGAACTTGATGACAACTGGCAAGATCGAAGGGAACAGACCAAGGGGAAGACCAAGAATTATATACCTGGATGGCTTGGCCACGTGGCATGGTCAAGACAGAAACACGGATCTGATCCACGACTCTGGTGATCGGGTGAGATGGCAGATCATGACCGCCCACGCTTATCGGCATGACACATAATGAATGAATGAATGAATGAATGAATGAATGATTAATTGATTAAGTGTCATGGGATGATTAATTGTCTTAAGCGACTTTCAATATCTCCCATGGGCTTTTATATAGCCGAAATGCTATACTTGCATTATAATATAACATGTCTGCTACCATATAAACAACTTTTAAATCATAACTGTGACACTCACGTACTTCCCATTTTCCGCCATCCATGTTTGTTTGATCCAAACATACATTTTTGTTTGGAACTAAATCTGTTAATGGAATGCTTACAACAGTTCTCTTGACATGCTGCAGCCACTATGTCTGTCCAGCCAGTGTCAGAAGCATGCGGGATGGAGGCGGTGATTATTTTTGTATGAGCAGTATCGTTTGTATCTGATTCATAGTTAGCATGGCGCCTCGTGTCATGTATCTTTAGTGTCGTTAAGGAGAATACCAATGGTATACTAGAGAGGTGAACACCCACCGGTAGGCGGATAGGCATGCAGATGGGTCGATAAATGGGTGTTTACATATACATTGGATAAATGATGTGGCAGATCTTGTCAGATATTATTGAGCTGTTGTATGACAGTAGACGGTACTGTCTGCTTTCTGTTAGGGCCGAAAGTTGTGCGGCGCTCACCAAACACGAAACCCTCCATTGTGCCAGCGGCTATAGACTGAGGTGCGCAATTAGGAGGCTACACGCCTTATCCTGGTACGAGGAAATGCAACTCAAAAATAAATGGGATGGCAGGGTAGACCAGGCCCAAAGCCTTCTCTAGAATCAAAGCTCCGACAGGTGGACGGTCTGAGCATTGATCTACTGATCCGGCATTTTCTGCAGCTTGTCTTGTTCCAGATGTATTGGTGTTACTTTCCCTCTGGAGTAAACTAGACAAGCGAGAGGGATCATTCTGCATGAACAACACATGGTCTCTACAATTCAGCCCAGGCTTTGAGCTATGTATAGGTAAAACTCCATCCCTGGCCTTACTCCAATGGTTTCCCTTTTTGTAGCCCAATGTAACAAACTCTCGTCTGCCAAGACGGCAAGGTGCCCGTGACAGTAACCGTGGATAGATAGACAGATAGATATATCCACGGATGAACGGGTTGTAGTAGTGTTAGAGTTAACTGCATGCCCCATACATTGCATACTGCTGCATTTGTTGGTTGTCTGTGCGTTACTTATAAAGACAAAGGAGAAAATGATTGCAGATAAAGCACACACAGAGCGTGAGAGACGTAAGATGGTGCAAAATGGTGGAAATGACCATGTTTTCACATGCACCTACTGTGGACAAACATTTGCAGCAAGAATTGGCCTTACCAGCCACACTCGCCACCGCCATGGGACGTAGTTATTAAGCCTTTTTGAAGCACAATGTACCAAACTATCGTCTGTCAAAACGGAAAGGTGCCAATGAATGTGCGTTACTGGGCAATTTTACTTTCGGTAGGTTGCTATTGCTTTCTGAACGGCCGACGTTCATAACATCGAAATCAACGCAAAGCTATCTGTTTGCAAATCATCTGCGGCAGATTTCGAACTCTCGACTCGGTATGTCGTGAAATTGCGTTCATCAACCCTAAGCCACGGACCCTGGCGGTTGTAGTAATACAGGGTGCAAAAGAGGAACTCTCTTAAAATATTGAGAAACGAGAAGAAACCAGAAACAATGACTACATCCAAGAAACAGATAACACAAAAATGTGATGTAGCAATAGAAGAAACAGTATTAACACAGATGCCATAAATAAAACATTGCACGATTTCTTCCCTGGTATATCTGGCTGCATCTCGTCAGGTGCGTACTGTAGAGTTATGTATCACATGAGGTAAAGAAATAAATAATGCTCTGGGTGAGATGGTCGTCGATATTGCACGAATGACTAGAACATTATGTCCACCGAACTCAAATACAAAGTTAATCAATGCACACACCAAGGACAATCATAACATCAGATGGAAGATGCGACTCAGGCTAAAAGCAGAATAGGCCAGACAAATGCTGCGTTTCAGAATATGAAAAGTAGCTAAGGCAATAAATTACTGAAAAGCTAAGTAAAATATGTCCTTCTATGTGGCAGCGGATCATCGAATGTGATAAAAAAAAAACTGGGAAGACCTAGGAGTCAATAGAGATATGGTTACTAAGACGTATGTTTCGAATATCTTAAACTTAAAAAAAACAAAAAAAAACACACACTTAATCTTAAACTGTCATAATAACTAACAACGATTGCCATAAATAGGCTACTGAGAGTAGGACATTATCATCATTATCATTATCATCATCATCATCATCATCATCATCATCATCATCATCATCATCATCATCATCATCATCATCATCATCGTTCGTCAGTGTCAAAGACTCAGGGAAGACCACCCTGAATGAGTGGTCTACCTCAAGTAGATTAGAGATAACCCAGTGCCTCTACATGAGGGCAGGGTAGGTGTAGGGAGTAGATAGGAAGGGGAACTATCAAATAGTTCCCTCATGAGACACGGAGGTGTCAACCAGAGAGTAAGCACTCTGGTCACGGCATAATCACGCCAACGTGATAGACACGGAGAACTAGAATGAAACTCAAGAGAGGCCACTACTCTAAGCGTGCTGAATGATGCAGCACGCAAAAGCCGAAGTGCGCACAAGGTCCCTCCGCGTACTGTGTGGTCAGCACGCGGAGAATAGTCAGACAGGGGACAGACTTCGTAGGGAACACATCGCTTAGCGTCGATGCGTATTTCTTTAGCCGAGTAGATAGATTTAGCAGTAGAGTTAGGAACGACTAGTGATAGGCAATTCTGTGTATTCATGTGTGATTTATTAGCGACCGTTTTGTGCATTGATGTAATGTAAAGAGCCAGTGGCAATAAAATGTGTAATCAATTCCTCTCGTACGACTGACAAATCTTTTTGTGTGGTGCGAGAGAAGTTATCCCGTAATGCCTGAAGCATCGCTTGATGACAGGCTAGGACAAAAGTGGTGTCAGAAGTGTAGCTTGGACAATTGTTCAAGCTAAAACACTCACCCACGGCTCTAAAATAGTATTACTGTCAGTTAATCACAGGGTTTAATTTGTGTTAGTGAATATTGGCGTGTGCAGACTAGAACAAAGTTCGAGCTGTGCCCATCGTGACCGATTAACGTTGATTTGTGCTTATTAAAATGTTTTGTGCTTATGAACATGTTTTCTTCTGATTTGTAAGTATTATTATTATAGTTTTGTATCATTTATTTCTATAATTACTGATTTATTTATGAGTATTTGTCAAAAATGATTTGCGGCGGAGCAATACACAAAAAATGAGCCGGCGACAATATCGATTTTTCCAATCTAAAAATAGCGCTGCGCCTATGACGTATCGCGACTGACAAACAGCTGCCCTACGCCATTTGCAATCAGCGACGGATTGTTTACAAATCGCCAAGCGGCTGCTCTCCTAAATCTTTGGCTTATATTAAATATTATTGGTTTATGCAAGCTATTTATTGAATATATTTATTTATTTGAACATTATTATTACCTTTATATTTATTTCAAATCATTTATTTAATTATTTGTATATCTTTTCTATTTGTTACTGTCACGATGGCACTACTTTCGCTACGCAAATAAGACTCGGTCTGCACAGCACTTCCATAGATTAAACAGCAATAGTTAGGGAAGGCAGAAGACATTAGAACGAAGACAGGACATTGACATTTATTATTAATTATACCACATTGTGTTGTCCGGGGGCATGTGATTGTACAAAATTGTCTAAAGTCATATGTCGTTTACAAATGGTTAATTGTTGATGCTCTTGTAAACCAGATGTAAACCAGAGCTGTTTATGTGAATAACTCAAGCTGTATGTCGAAGTGCCGAACGATTGGACCTGAGGTGCCAAACGATTGTACCTGATTTTCTGGAATGTTAAGATGAGTATACACAAATTATTTTGAATGCAATATGATTAATAATGCATCTCTTTTTCAGGGTGTAATCTATTAGTATATTTTTTGTAATCTATTTTTCAGGGTGTAATCTAAAAGTATATTTTTTGTACACAGGGATTTAAAAACTTAACATATCTAATATAAATAAGTGAGTAAATATTTGAGTGCCTATCAACTCTAGCTAATTATCCAACAACATGTCAACTTTAGCTGATTTTATAGAAGCAGGCAAGGCATTAGGACGCGCAGGAAAGGAATTAGAGCAATATGCTGATCAAAAATTTAGGGAAGCAAAAGATGCTGAGAGAGATGAACGTGCACGAGAAACACAAGATCAGAAGGAGATTGTAGAACTAGCTGAGATAACAAAGCAAAAACAATTAGAACAAGATAAGGAGATTAAGCAAAAACAATTAGAACAAGATAAGGAAATTAAACAAAAAGAATTAGAATTAAAACAAAGAGAGATAGATGAAATGGCAAGAGTGAAAGAAAAACAAATACAGATTGAATCAGAGACACAGTTAAAGATGAAAGGTATGGAAGTAGAGTCACACTTAGAGATCTCCACTACAAAACTAAAGAGTCAACAAGAAGAGGATAAACTTAATAAATACAAAAATATTATCAAGCCATTCTGTAAAGAAGATTCCATATCAGCTTGGACAGAAAATGTCGAATATCAGCTGAAATACCACCAAGTACCAATAGATATGTGGGCCATGATTTACATGAAGAACCTCAGTGGGGAGCCCCTTAAAGTGATAGAATCAATACCAACTGATCTTAGATCTAACTATCAGTACATCCACGATAGGATAATGCAACATTTCTTACTTGATGCCCCTGGGTATCAAGTGCAATTTTCTAATTTAAAACCAAAACCAAGTGAGACTTTCATCGATTATGTCTCAAATGTCCAAAGCGTGCTAAATAGATGGCTTAGTGCAGCAAAAATAGGAAAGGACTTTGAAAAACTTAAAAATTTAATAGCCATGGATAAAGTCATATCCACAATACCATCTCCTTTCGCTAAATTCCTTCAGCAGTCAGACATCGAAACCATAGAACAATTTTAGAAGAAGGCTCTGCATATTTTTCCTCAAATAGGGATATTTTTAAAACATCAAATATCGACTCTGAAATAGTCTCTTTTTTAAGGACCAACCTAAAAGCTATCGTAGCAATAAAAAACCATTTCAGAGAGTCGACAAGAAAGATCAAAAATTGCCTAAATGTGTGTATTGCCAACTTTTTCATGATACTTACTCTATGTGTGATAAATCACCAAACTATCCGACACATCTTGAGATGGTCATTAAGAAACAACAAAACAAGAGAACTGCATACAGGCGTGCAGCCAAATGCTTCTTCTGTTCTAGCTATGGGCATTATTCCAATAAGTGCCTAGGCCGCCAAAGAATGAAGGCCAACAGTGCAATGTTAATTGATACATCTTCTGATAGTGGGAGTCAGACTGAGTGTGAGGTCGAGAATGAATTACCTTTTAACCAATCTGAAGATGTTTGTTGTGTAAACGATATATTAAGCTTTGACAGTTGTGAGCGATGTCACCAATTTCATGCAGACGGAAAATTATAATGTGGACATACAGTACCATTCTCCACTGAGAGTGTAAATGCAGCATTAGCCTCCAGAGGCAATTTGGTGTTCCACAATGCAATGGTCAACGAAATACCATGCCAAAGTTTGCTGGACAGTGGGAGCACTCTTATAGGTCTTAGAAAGGAACTGGTGAATCCAAATGATTATACAGGTGACTCAGTCAAATGCCGAACCTTTTCGGGTAATATTGAAATTTACCCTTTGGCAAGAGCCCGTATTAACACTCCTTTCCTGTCTGGTACCTTTACATGTGCGATTTTAGATAACCCTTGTACTGATTTAATTTTGGGATGCTTACCCCAATTGAAACATTGCACTAACGAAGAAATAGCTGCATGGGAAAAATTAAATGCAGCTAATGCAACAACCAGAGCAGATACTATTAAACACCAAGACACACTACAGGATGAAAGACTACTGTTGCTATCACCAACTAGCACGGAAGATACCACCAGACAAAAGTTCATAGACCAGCAAGACGCTGATCCGAGTGTGTCTCCATATCTAAAGCTATTAAAGGAAAAAGCCAAAGTAACAAAAAACGCATCATGGTTCTTTAGACTTAATAATGGTATTCTTACTCGTTATTATACAACTGGTAACCATGAGATTCAGCAAACGGTGGTACCTGTACAACACCGCCAAACTGTGCTAAAGATTGCACACGAGTCACCGTTTGCTGGTCACCTTGCATACGACAAAACGAGGGCCAGAATTCAGGCTCATTTTTATTGGCCAGGTTTTTGTAATGACATAAAAGTATTTTGTCGTTCATGTAATGTCTGTCAACAACTAGTACGTAAGGGTAAACATCCTACAGCTGAAGTGCAACCTTCCACACTGGCCTCTAGGCCATTTGAGAGTGTGGCGGTAGATATTGTTGGACCCCTGAACCAGGTGTCCAGCAAAGGAAATCGCTTCATCTTAACGATGGTAGACCTATGTTCAAGGTGGGTTGAGGCAGTAGCTTTGAAATACATCACCTCCAAAGACATTGCCAATGTATTTCTACACTTGTTCTCACGATTCGGATTCCCACGTACCATCTTATCCGACCGGGGAACCCAATTCATATCGGCTGCAACGCAAGCCCTTACGAAAATGTTAGGAATTAAACAGCATTTTACAACGGCTTATCATCCAGCCAGCAATGGAATAGTAGAGAAAATTAACGGAGACCTAAAGCATATGCTTGCTAAGGTGACAGCAGAAAACCCAGCTGATTGGGATACACTGTTACCAACAGTGCTGTTCGCCTGTCGGGAGATTCCCCATTCAAGCACGGGTTTCTCACCGTTTGAATTAGTATACGGGGCTAACCCACGTGGACCCCTAACAATTTATCATCAGTTAGTAACTAATGCGATTGAAATTACAACCCCTAAAACACCTTATGAAATGGTAACAGAAACACGAGATAAGATTATGAAATCGTGTATCATAGCCAAGGCAGCTTTGGAGAGGAAGGGTCAAATCTACCGCCAATACGCAAATAAAGGTGCGAGAACTATTAATCTGGAACCAGATCAAGATATACTGCTTTTACTTCCAGACAAACGGAATTTATTATTGACCTCATGGCAAGGGCCATTCAAAGTGGTACGAAAAATTTCAGATGTCGATTATGAAATATCGATAAACGGACACTTAAAGATATTTCATATCAACATGTTGAAACCCTACTTTTCACGACAAGAGACAGAACTAGAGACAGACGAACACAATGCACCCACATCTATGGATCAGACGACAGACATACACAACGCAACTACACTAGTTAGCGAGACTGGCAAAGCCGACAATATGCATACACTTAGTGAGCATACAGAAAACGCACTTAGCACCACCACCGTACTGAATCAGGTAGACGACGACGGGATGGAACTACGTGTTCCAATTGTAGACAAGACTGCGACATTAGAGTGCATACGGTTAGAACAGGGACTAACAGAAGAACAACGACGACAGACAATAGAATTAGTGACGGAATATAAGGACATATTTTCCGACATTCCAGGTAGGACGGACAGGATCGAGCACTCCATTCTTCTTTCGGACTCTAAGCCTATCAAATGCAGGCCGTACTCTATCCCACTTAGCTACAGAGAAAGTCTAAATAAGGAAATTCTTAATTTAGAAGCTAGTGGAATTATTCAAAAATCTACATCTTAGTACTCCTTTCCAATCGTCTTGGTCAAGAAAAAAGACTCCACAATTCGTCTCTGTGTGGACTATAGGAAACTCAACAACGTCACGAAGATCGACGCAGAACCAATTCCTTCCTGCGAAGATCTTATTCTTGATATGTCCACCTCCAAAATCTTCTCTAAATTAGACCTTACTAAGGGATATTGGCAGGTCCCTATGCAGACTCAATCTATCCATCTTACTGCATTCTCAACACCTTTAGGTCTTTACGAGTGGCGGTTTCTTCCTTTCGGACTTCGTAACGCTCCTGACACTTTCGTACGCTTAACTAGAGATTTACTACATGGAGTGACGAATACGGTGACATATATAGATGATATTTGTGTCCATACAGATGACTGGACAACACACTTGCTGAAACTCAGACATGTCTTCGATAGGTTGCGACTCTTCGGTCGCACTGTCAAACCGAGCAAAGTTGAATTGGGCCTACAAGAAATTGATTTTTGGGTCATGTAATTTCACAAGGACAACTAAAAACTGACAATAGAATTATTACTAAAATTATGAACCTGACCATGCCTACAACAAAAAAGCAGGTCAGGAGCCTTTTGGGTTTAGTAAATTATTATAGTAAGTTCATACCGAACTTAGCTGAAATCACAAGTATATTTTCAAATGTTTTAAAAGCATCAGTAAAATTAGATGTCAAAGATGCATTATTAATTTCTGCATTGTCAAAATTGAAAATCCTATTTAGTAATGTACCAATCCTCCGTTTGCCTAATCCTAGGCTCGTTTATTATCTTAGGACAGATGCCAGCAGGATTTCCATCGCTGCAGTACTAGGCCAGTTTTATGATGGCATCTTCCATCCAATTTGCTACGTGAGCCGCAAGATCACACCTGCTGAGTCCAGATATTCCATATCAGAGTTGGAAGCCCTAAGCGTCATCTATTCGGTGAGGAAGTTGCATCGATTTCTAGCGGGTAATCACTTCGTAGTCCAGACCGATAACTCCCCAATCACGGTCATACAAAGTGGGGTGCATCGCAACGACCGCATCTACAGGTGGTCATTAATATTACAGAATTATACTTTTAGTATAGAGCATATTAAGGTAGGGACAACATTCTGGCTGATACCCTTAGTCGACCATCTGAGGTAGAAATACCTGATATTCAACATGGAAAGGTATTGTAAGAAATGTTATTTTAGTACACTTAAAATATCCTGTATAAAATATCCTATGTAACACATAGACATCATGATCAGGACTGTGTGCTAAGAACAGTGAACCACCATGTGTCCGTAGACAGCATAATAAGAACTGTGCTCCAAGAACAAGTGAATCACCGTGTGTACATAGACAGCTCATTACTTACTATGCTCCATTTGTTTTCCGGTGAATCACCTGTGTTAATCTGGGAAGAACAGAGTCAGAACAGTGCATAAAGAACAGAAACGAATATACTTGTCTACGACACCAGCGGACTCTACGAGTGGAAGAATACCCATAAGACACAAGTATGACTGTGTAGTGTATTTAGTATACCCAGGACAATTGTGTATATATAAACTATGCCAACGAAAGCAATTTCTGAACAGTTATGGCAACCACTAACCTGAGGTAAATAAATACCATGTATATATATTTAGTTATTGTGATATGTATTATAACGTTTTTAATATAGTGGTAAATTATAGTTAGATTAGTTACTTTAATATAGAGTTAGATTAGATTTAGGGAATATAATATATTTTTTTTGTAGTTTAGATAAATTATTAATTTACCCACTTACTTAGCATAAAAGTAGATTAGTATAGTACTTTAAACTTAATAACAGCTAATTAAAGACTAGGATAAAAAGTTTAGATAGGAACAGTACCATTTAGTGTAGATAGGAACAGCACCATTTAGTTCATTTCATTTCACTTTATGTCATTCCATCTTCATGAACACTTTAACATCCTCATCATTTAGGATTAAAATTAGTTTATACCTTATAGGATAAAAGGATTATACATTTAACATACATCATTTACACCATGTAGAGTAAAAATATCAATCATATTTTTTCATTTAAACATGAAAACATTATTTATAATTTTGTTACATTTCACAGTACCCATTTCAGAAAGGTACATAACTCATCTCACATCATTTTCATTTTTTTAGATAGTTAGATTACTTCCCTTAAATTAGATTGATTTTGTACAACAAATTAGGATATATATATTTATAGAAGTAGTATTAGTATTTCAGTAGAATATAGTGTTTAATAATATCAGGGTACAAACTATCAACCCTATTTCATCCATGTAAATATTTTGTAAATACATGACTCGTGCAGTAAGTTACGCACAGTCATTAAGCTCAACTCTTTTCAAACTGAGCCAAACTTGTACAGTGTCACTTCAAGGTTTTTAAATAAATTGGGAGAATAAAAGATGTGTGACAGAAGTGTGAAAGTGAGAGAAAATGGAAAATATACAATGGAGAGTGAGGACAACCAGCGGATTTTTTCTACCGCTCAACGCGACTTTTTATTATTTGTCTGCGTCAAGCGTTTGCTTTCAATGTTGAAATATGCTGTCTCGAATGTGTTGTGTGTAGTTTAGTGTAGACCTTAGAGAAAGTATTTTAAGTCTCATAAGACGGAAACGTAGTCACGAATTAGTGTTATACACTTGTTTGTGGCCACATTTAACCGAATTATGGCACTTGAAAACTAACTTACATACATATTATAGACAGACACACATGTTAGAAGGTAAAGTATATTATTAGGTAGATCCAAACACGCAAACAACCAGGAAAACAAACATGTAAATTACATACATTTGTAAAACAAAGGGATATAACTCCGGGTCAGGGGACACAATAGACAACGAAACACTAACTTAACAGTGAAAGATGACTTTACACGCGGAAGCGAGAGAGGTAAAGCCTGTCGCACACAGCTTGTGCAAGGGTTGTTTAATATTATATGGGGGGACATGAAGCAATTCATGTGTTGACCCTAAGAAAGTCAACTTTGTATGGGTAGTAAGTTAATTTACTATTTGAGGGCAGGTCTTATAAGACAATGGTCCGGTTCAGACAAACCTCTAATTAATATAATATTGCGATTGAGAAGAGGGCTCACGCCAACCAGACAAGTTTGTGGCGATCACCAGTAGCCAAGTAAAGTGATACTACATTGTGACAATAGTCAGTAGAAGTCTATTGAGTTACCCAGAACCAAGTTATCAGTAGTCTTTGACAAAAATTAGATACACTAATTTTTTAGAAACCTCTTGCGTCACAACCATGAGTCAAAGTTTGTAACGCAACACAGGAGGGGAGGGTGTGTGTCAAAGACTCAGGGAAGACCACCCTGAATGAGTGGTCTACCTCAAGTAGATTAGAGGTAACCCAGTGCCCCTACATGAGGGCAGGGTAGGTGTAGGGAGTAGATAGGAAGGGGAACTATCAAATAGTTCTCTCATGAGACACGGAGGTGTCAACCAGAGAGTAAGCACTCTGGTCACGGCATAATCACGCCAACGTGATAGACACGGAGAACTAGAATGAAACTCAAGAGAGGCCACTACTCTAAGCGTGCTGAATGATGCAGCACGCAAAAGCCGAAGTGCGCACAAGGTCCCTCCGCGTACTGTGTAGTCAGCACGCGGAGAATAGTCAGACAGGGGACAGACTTCGTAGGGAACACATCGCTTAGCGTCGATGCGTATTTCTTTAGCCGAGTAGATAGATTAGCAGTAGGGTTAGGAACGACTAGTGATAGGCAATTCTGTGTATTCATGTGTGATTTATTAGCGACCAGTGGCAATAAAATGTGTAATCAATTCCTCTCGTACGACTGACAAATCTTTTTGTGTGGTGCGAGAGAAGTTTATCCCGTAATGCCTGAAGCATCGCTTGATGACAGTCAGTGACTTGCCGGCTGTAGTGGGCGATCATGCCTTTCCACAAATTGCGATCACCGACGGCATGGATCAAGTCGTTGTTGACCCCCTTCCGTGCCATGACACAAGGCTGTCAAAAATCTTCTCCCTTTGTCTTCCTCTCTCTCTCTCTCTCTCTCTCTCTCTCTCTCTCTCTCTCTCTCTCTATCTCCTCTTCTCTCTCTCTCCTCTCTCTCTCTCTCTCTCTCTCTCTCATTCCGCAAATCTTTCCGATTGTTACAAATTCCAATGTTTTTTCTTCTCATAACGTGGCCAAAAAACGATGACTGCGTCTTTCAGATGTTTCTAATAAATTGACTTTGCGAAGTAGCTGCCCTTTAAACGTACTGGTTGCTCATTTTGGTTATACCAATTAATTTTCAGCATTCTTCTATAAAACCATATCTCCAAGGATTCCTTGGATTTTTTTCGCCTGTTTACTAATTGTCCGGGATTCGCTGCAGTATGTTAAAACTGGTTCTATGTAACATGCAAGATATTACATATAAATATAAGAAGGCGACAAACAACATTTTTGTGTCATGTAATGAGAAGAGGAACTCTGGAAAACATCGTAATGACTTTGAAGGTCAGATGTAGATCAGGCAAAGACAGACAGAAGGGAAATGATAATGGGTGGACTGTGATTATGGTATAGAGGTATATCATCAGTATAACTGATCCACAACAAGAAGCATCGAGATGTGGGGAGAGACATGAACGCTTGCGCCAATTGGCAGGACATATGATGCGATTGATGATGATGATGAATCATTGCATGCATGGACAGTTTAATAAATGGACTGACTGGTAGAAAGAAATACAGGGTGTTTGTAACTTCTCACTACACTTTATATATAGAACACATTTTTTTAAAAGAAATAATGCTTTATTCAGTTGATAACACCATTTTGTTTGGAGTTAGAAGAATTACTCCAGCAGACGACAGCCATTCGCTGCATATTGCTTCACGATGGACTGTGGAGCACATTTTTTTTTTTTGACATCGTGTACTTTATTTTTCAAATTTGTTCTGCATACAAAGTGTAGTGAAACTTTACAAACACGGTACAAATTTATCTTATAGGTGGGTGGATGGAAGGATGGATGGATTGATGGACTGATGGATAGATAGATGGATAAGCACATGTGTAGGACTATGGTTGGATGAACAAATGGAACGATCGATCGATCGTTATTCAATTGACGGATATGCGCAGCAATAGGCACATGAAAGATTGACACACAGGCATCTGACACATCCACAGACAGTTAGACATACAATCTGACAGACATACATACAGATAATCTGACAAACAGGCACATACACATCGACCGACAAGAACAAACAATATAACAGACAGGTATACAGAAAATCGACAGGCAGACTGGTGAACAAAGTTGGGAAAAGAGGAAGATTAAGCCTATACATGTTTGCAAGGATTAATGTATGGGCGGGTACGTAGATTTGTGAGTGGGTAGATAGATGGGTAGGCGGATGAGTAAATGGATGAGTAAGTGGTAGATCAATGTCATTTACTGATCCATCTAGCCACCCACTCATCCATATATCCACACACACATCCGTATATCAACCCACTCATCCATCTAGCCACCCACTCATCCATATACACACACACACACACATCCGTTTATCAACCCACTCATCCATATATCCACACACACACATCCGTATATCAACCCA